>LPNX010284842.1:0-35582 GCA_001517045.1 Pseudotsuga menziesii | reverse complement strand
TATATATATATATATATAAGTGTTAGATGCTTTGACAAGTTCTTCCAAGTGTGACAATAAAGCATAGGTAGAAATTAATATAAGGTGGCATAAATGCCACATGGGATCCGAATTGAGCTCAGATAGGGTGCTAGGTGATACAATGCGATGGATTTATATTTGGTTATTTTACATGAGAAATTTGATGCACATGGATTGCATGTGTGCAGGAACAAGATCATGATTGACAATTGGTCCACACATAAGTAACAGGGTTGTGTGGGGGAATGTACTCTATAAATAACACATGTTTCCATGCAACTTGTTGAAAAGCCACGAATTTAGTCACTCACATATTTCCCATGAGGATAGGCCACGAATTTAGTCACTCACAAGGTTTTGACTAAGGATCACACAAAAGGACACAACCTCATTTCTTATTTCCCATTAGTATCTTAATAAGATATGTGTGGATTGAGTTAAGGAGGCCTCAATAGCATATCACATCCCAATTGCAGGAAACAATCTATTTCAAGGGAATGTGTACGATCATGGAATTCTTGATAGAGCCTTGATAAGGTCTATTTGAAGGTCATGTGTATGATTATGGAACCCTTGATAGAACCTTGGTGAATTATACTTAAAGGGAATCTATGGCACCATTGATAGAACCTTAGTAAATTCTATTTGAAGGGCATGTGTATGACTGTGTGGCACCCTTGATATAAGCTTGTTGAATTCTATTTGAAGGGCATTGATACGACTATGGAATCCTTGATAGAACCTTGGTGAATTCTATTTGAAAGGAAACTATGACACCCTTGATAGAATCTTGGTGAATTCTATTTGAAGGGCATATGTACGAACGTGGCACTCTTGATAGAACCTTGGTAAAATTAATTTAAAATGTAGAACTTATAAAATATAAATAAGAAAATTAATTTAGAAAACGATAAATAATAAATTAATAAAAAAATATACATCTTAAGAATACATATAAATTAATTTATCCATGAGATGTAGAATAGTTGGTGGCGGGGTATGGTTAAGCAGAAAGGTCGCCGGTTCAAATCCCATGGATACCAAGAATCCAACCATGTTAAGGGTTGAGAGAAGGTAAACAAAACTACACCCTTTAATTATGGAGAATAATAAGAAATTCAATTAAAGGAAAAGAAGACTCATCTTGCAGGTCCCTAGGGAAGAAGAGTACATGTAGGGAGTAGGCAGGGTGGCCAACCGATGGACACAACGATTCGAATTCAAAAATGGACTTGCACCGTGACTTTGGTATTCGACGACAACAATGATTTCTCTAGCATAATTGTTTAAATTTAGTGATTAAATGCTATTTTCTTGTGTTATTGTCTGGAATAAATTAAAGGAGGGGATGAATTAATTTTTTAATATTGGATCTGTAACTTTGAATATATTTAATCATAATAGACTTGTTATTTAAAGTTAGATTTTTTTAATGAGTTTAATTTTTAAAACATTTTTAAAATTCCTATAGATCTACCATTATAGATCTATGCATAATTTTTTAGTGATCTTAGCAGGCCCCTAGAGGATCCTTGCATATGATATCAGACCATGGTTCAAGTCTACGAGGTGTGTTCACCACATTAGTATATGGCATAGCTTATAGATCCGTTGATTTGAAAACATCCCTGGCACATCTCTGATAGACAAAGGCAAAGGTCCAGGCCAAAACTGCAAACATGAATTTAAGGATTTAGATCTTATGTTTAAATTATGAATATATGTTTTTTTAATCATTCCTTACAAAAAGTGATTAGTTGAACATTTCAGAAATTTGTACCATTCATATTTGCTTGTATCTAGTGATAGTTATATCCTACTTCAATGATAGACTACCTACTTATTATTGAGTTGTTATAGTGAACCTCTCATGTCTTGCATTTATTCCTGTACTGATTCAGCTTATACCGATTCCAGTACTAATCAAACCATTAGAGGAAATTTCAACTCAAAATGGGCCTTTTAACCCTCATTCAAATTCCATGTCATCATGTGTTAGCCAATGAAATTGATTTAAATTTGAAATATCATATAGGTCTTAAACACTTTTTTAATATAAATTTGTGGATAGGTATCATAAAAAAAACTATTTTTTTGTTCGTATTTTCGACATATCTCCTTATTTGTTTACTCAAATTTTAGTCGAGAGAGCTCGTTGGATGCGGAATTAAATTCCGCATCCAACGATTACCCAGTTGGCATACTTTTGATGGTCCATGTTACCCCAAAAATAAGAGATACCTGAAAAAATGTGATGATGGTGTCATCATCACTTTGTTTCACGTCTTTCTTGTTTTTGGCGTAGCGGGGCCCATCCGAAGCATGTCGAGTGCATAATAGTTGGATACGGAATTTAATTACACATCTAATGAGCACTTTCGATCGAAATTTGAGTAAAAACATAGGGAGATATGTCGAAAATACGAACAAAAAAAGTATTTTTTTCTTTTCTTCCTCCAAAATTAATAAATACTATTTTATTATTTTAACTATTATTTTATTATTTTCCTTAGGAGGCCCATTTTGAGTTGAAATTTCCTCTATTTTAAAATCTAAATCATTGTTTTTTATGAATTGAGGTTTTTAAATATATTTCATGCTATACTTCAAAATTGTAGATATAGGGAATGGTTTTTCTACATGTTAGTGAGGTTGAGTTCCAATTCGTAGACTATCAAGAGTTAATGTCTATAAATGTTACTGATCTAACATAAATCCTATGAACCATGGTTAAAAATGTTATAGATATGTAAGTTCTTTCCAAATCACTTCCCTCCTTCTTTGTTGTTGATAGGTGTTGAATATTTATGCAATCTTTAAATCAAAGCTCGAATATCCGGTTGATAGTTATAATAGAACCATGTGAGCCCAAAATCATAGCTACCATAAATCGATGTTTACCTAGGTGTATATGTGTGTTACCCTCTAATGTAGGTAGGGAAAAACGATGTGAGTGAATGGATAAAATTCCGTTGAATTAATCTAGAAATGCCACCTCGAAATTATATCCACCAATCAAGAGGAACTAGTTGTCAATAGATAACATATAGATCTTATTGAAAAGTCACACTTATTCCATGTTAGGTGTTAAAATATGGTGTTGACCTTGGTTGCACAATTGCAGTTATTCCCATCTATCGTTATTAATTCTTAGGATTGATAGTTAACGAAGTCACAAGTGGAGAATGCACATAATTTTGTCAATGGGTTATAAATGATAGCTATTTAGGTTGCTATTAAATTCTAAATTCAAAGTTGGTCTCGGAAATGGTGAATGCATAACCACATATGAAGATAGCTTACTTAAACTATGCATAGCGAGTTCAAGGAATAGGATAAGTAGATTATCAATTATTGTTTCAGTTCAAAAATTGTTTAATTGTCTGCAACACCATGATTGCAATGAGTTGTTAAATAATCATATTTATAAC
Organism: Pseudotsuga menziesii; assembly: GCA_001517045.1. Taxonomy (NCBI): domain Eukaryota; kingdom Viridiplantae; phylum Streptophyta; class Pinopsida; order Pinales; family Pinaceae; genus Pseudotsuga; species Pseudotsuga menziesii. The sequence goes on along the minus strand of LPNX010284842.1, from coordinate 32,130 downwards.
TGTCATTTTTATAACATACAAGCCATACGATATACGATGTCCCAAATGGTTAACAAGGTTGATAAGGTAGATATCATAATTTATTAGACCTTTCTAAAGGAAAAGGTACTATTTTTTTTTAATAATGATTGACTAAGTATTAATTTTTGTAGACTTAATTGCAATGTATTTTTTTAACCAAAGTTTTGAGCAAATTATATGTTTATTAGTTTTAAAATTGTATTTTTCTACAAGCTAATTGGATCATATTTTGAAGTCCATAGAGGTGGTGTAAATGCAAAGGAATTTGTATGGCGCTACCTATTACCTAACATTTGATGAATTAAACAAAAAACTCTCAATATTTTCGCATTTACACCAACCTTCTCTATAGACTTGTTCTGATTTCTAAATGATTACCTTCAACGTGATGCTACTGATTATAAAAGAGACAGAACATTATCATACTTTTTGTTGTCGATCCACTCGATAATAATAATAACAACATAAGTGTGGCAGTTATATATGGATCACTTTGTAATATTTGGTTAAATGTTGGTGCTTATTTGTACATTGCCACATTAATGGAACTGACAGCACTTCTTATGTCATTTCCATCACCACTGCCTCTTAATGCCTCTTCATCTGAATACTTAGAGATTCCTCATTTCCTCTTCCTTCTTATAGGCCACATGGAATGGGTTCTGGCCTCGGTTGGATTCACAGAGAAGAGTTGCAACTTTTGAAAAGACTTATAGGGTGCTTTGCAACGAGGTGTTTCAACAAATTTTGGCAAGTCTTAGAGGTTGATTTCTTCGCCATACCTAGAAAAGGACTTCTACTCTTTATTTTCAACGATAGCGAGAAAGGACAACCACTTTTTCTAGGACATCATAAATGCCCTACTAAATTCCCCAAACCCCAAAATATACCTAATTGAGGAAAGAGTGTTTGCTCTTTCTACTCACCATCTACTTTCTCTACTCCCGAAATAGAACTCGTTGAAGAAGGATCGATCACTCCTTTTCTCTGAGAATATTATATTGTCAAAGCACCATAAATATAAGGACTTTTATTGGAAAGCTTGGCTAGATTGCATCACTGACTGATTTTTTATTATACAAATAAAAATTTTCCCACCAATTCCATATAGGTCTTCGAGGGACCCAAAATCATCAATATCATATATATTCTTACAAATTAATAAAACTCTGTAAGGACCTACTTTGAGAAAGAGAAGATGCACTTTCTCCTTACCATCTACTATTCTACCCTAACCAAAACATAACCCCTTGAAAAACTAGTGATCGCTCTTTCTCTGATAAATTTTTGTCTGCCAAAAAACTGTTTCAAGAAAAGTTCCTATGAAATTTGTGGATATATATCCAATTTCCCCACTAACAAAACTGAACTCCTTGAAGAAGGAGCCGCCGATCTTTCTTTATTAAAATTTTATATTTCCAGTAATAGGTTTGAAGAAGAGTTCCCACAAATTAAGCGAGTTTCAGATGACATAAAATAATGTCACTTTGTCCACCACCTGACATGTGGAACTTGTTTAGTGGTACACATGGAATAATGACATGGTTGGTGCCATTTTTGTAAACAAAATGACGAGATTATTGATCATTTATTTCTTACTCTGAATTTTTTCAAATAAAATCTAGAAGGAAACTAATTATATTTGTAAATGAAACTTTGCTTGGGGAGGAAACTCTATGAAAGAGGATACAAATTAGGTAAAATCACAAATTCTATTGATTTATGCAATATTTCTCTCACATAACTCTTGTATTTTCAAAGCTTATGCTTGTACAGATTGTTATACAAAGTCTATCCATTTTAAAGGAATTTGCTTAAACAGCATGAAATTTGTGATAGTGTACTTTCACGTGGTCATTAGGGGTTGCATAACCTAGTGTGCTATGATAGGGATTATAGGGTTTGATATGCAAGATGTTTCCCTTTCCATACTCATCTGGTAGTCAGTTTAGTGATGTGGTTATTCAAGTATCATAGCAACATAAGTTGTTCCTTACAGTCTTATGGGGAGTAATTAACCTAAGTTTGCAGAGGTTTGGGTCCTCCCAATATGTGTAAGAGTGTTCTCCGTTGCTGATAGAAGCATTAGCTATGCACAATGTTGACTTAATGATGAGGGGAAAATAATGAGGATGAGAGAGGTGGAGATGGAGCAAGGGAAAGATTGTAAGCATCCGAAAACACGGGGTCAAGTAGTAGAGGAAATTATACATAATATTATGAAAATATAGGGCCTATTCCCGCAGATCAATATCCATAAGTAGAGAAAGAGGAAAACACATTCCCTTCGTTGACACTATATTCAAATATTGTCACTCAATTTGTATGAGCCAAAAATCTATGGTATGAAAAAGGTAAAGTTTTTGTGATCAAAAGAACCAACTAAATAATACAAGGAAATGACATAGATAGCACTTCCATAGATCATTTCTTCTTTAAAGAGGATGGTTTCCGAAGTAGTGGGGTTTGGAAAATTTAGGAAGACATGATTTTGAGAGAATACATCAATAGTCGTGGTTGATGCATGGTTGTTAAATATCTCTCTCTAGAAAATCATGTAATAATTATCTCACTATGCATTAATTTTTAGGTACTTTGTTGTAGTAGAACAAAAAAACTATTGAATACCAATCACTTGGCATGATCTATGATATATTGTTTTATGTATGTACACCAGGTTGTCATTGATATCAGGAAGATTGCATGGATGAAGAGATATTGAAATACAAAATTACTAGAATACTCATCTGAGCACTTGAAGCGAAGCACTTTGAGAAATAATATCATAAGTATACATTCAACTTCATAGTTTTCTTTGCATTATTCCTGATTTCAATTGTTTCTCCAAACACCTAGAAATGGAAGTAAGTAGCATACTTGCTTAGAGTCTCATTCAAATTATAGTTTAAATATGGGAATGAAAAAGAAAATTATCTTTAGTAATTGAAAAAACTTTGGAAAATATAGTTTAAACACGGGATTATGAAAATAGTAGCAAGCGATGTTTTAATTTTTCATAGAATATGTTTTAATTTCAATAATTGAAAAGACTCGTTAATTTGAGGAGTTTAATTTACCTTGGACTGAACAAGATGATGTAACATTTAAGGTGTTCTCCTTTCATAATTCATAGACATAATCAATTTGAAATGAATATATCTTATTTGTGTATTACATTGTCATGCTAGTATAGTGTACACATGGAACCATTTTTCTATGATATTTATATTTTGTCTTTTAAACAATATGCTTCAAAAGGATGGGATGATCCTTCTTTTCTTATAGAATTGATTTATATTAACTTGAGTTAAGCAATAATAACTTTAAAATTTTATCATTGAAAATGTCATGGAGTCTGTTTTGACAACACTTCTATATAATGGTGTTATCGTCTAGTTTATACCTTGAAAACATTAGCCAAATCTATTTATGTCATGGATCATCGTGCATATTCGATAAGAAATAGAGTTGCATAAAAGGTGTAGTGTATATAGAATTGTGAAAGTTTATTGAATATTTATGTCATGATTAATATGGTAAATGTAGTGATGAAATATTTTATGAAAATATTTGGTTGTCTAAATGTAGTGATCAAATCCTTCTAGTTGTGTACTAAGCAACATACAATTTTGAACCTCACAAAATCCTTCCATAGAGTTCTAGCATCACCCAAAAGTGCAAGGTTAAAATTTCCCTTGTAAAAGAATTTAAAATTATATTTTTAGCCTTAAAATCAAGAGCGACTTAAATAATAACAATATATCAAAGGAAATAAAGTTTTTTTGAATCACATGTCATTATGGATTTCAATTTACAAAGTGTGTTTCGATTAAAATCATCCTTCTTGGAGAGTGATTCGTGCACCTCTTCAACTTGTGGTCCTTCAATCAATGGAGCCAACTTCGATATTGAACAACATCGGCTTAGCACTTTTGGTATTAAACAACATCAACATTTATCTTCTTTTTCAATTGCTTAGGGAAGCAAACACTATATGCTAATGAAAAAAATATCTTACTAAGAAGAGGCTAGCCGGTATGGTCCATTTTTTGATATTTCATCTTTAGAATCTTCGATCCAAAGGATGTTGTTTGTTTTAGAAGTTTTCTCCTAACTGTTGGAGAGATAAGCCTAGCTAATCTTAATACTTATACCAAAATCTTAATACTTATACCAAAATGAATGATTGTTTTTGTTGGTGATGTAAAGGAGTCAAAATATTAATGCACATAAAGAAGGAATGAGACAACTGATATCATCATATTCTGATAAGAACATGGGAAGTTCGACTGAAGTAGAAACTTATCAACGATGACCAATGTTCAAGGCTAACTCATAATAAAGGGAACCAACAGTTCATTCCCATACTACATAAAGAACTATATCTAGAATAACATTCTAAATATAATATTCATGAATATTAAATCTGTGTATGAGTATTAAAAATGAAAGCATCAATATGAACAAAAACTAGACTGCATAATATTTAGATAGAAAGACATCCAAAATTGGGTTCAAAGTAGTAAAACTTCATCTCAAATTACAATATTCCAACATAAACTCACACAGAAAAATCCTCAGACTTTCCAAAATATAACTCTGGACCTCCTTCAAAACATTCTTCATCCTCTCGACTAGATCCCCACTCCCATTACATATAAAATATTACAATATATAGAGTAAGAGAGATCTGATCCCTTTGGATGAGCTTAACTACATTAATTAATTTTTTAAATATGCCACAATAATGCAAGCTGGATAAAAAATATAGTTTATCAATTAACGATCCAAGGATTTTTGGAACCAATTTCAGTGAGCATTATTAGCTCCTTGGAGATTGATCTAAAACAATTGTAGATTCTTTCTGATGTGTTTCAATCTAAAAATAGTATGGCAATCCACGTAGATGCCTCTTCAAATGATATGTAGCGATCTTTCTTTTTAAATTAAAATACCTCTAAATGTGAAAGACGTTGAATAGAACCTCCAAAGGTGTTCCAAAGTCCATTTCCTAATTGGATGCTTGAGATTTTTTGAATATCAGACTTTGTTTGAATTTGGGTTGATCTTCAACTCGCTACATAAAACAAGCTAAGAACCGACATTGTTTTCATATTTTGGCGATAAATTTTAATAGTTATTTTTACCTTCATTTCAAAAAGTGTAACACTTTTTTTATTTTGAGTCATTTTTTTGAGATTTTGAAATTTCTTACTCATAAAAAAACTGTATCTTTTAGTTACAAATGAGTTTTCAAATTTTCAAATTTTACAAAAGATATATAGAAAAATACTAGTCATAGGAAGAAAAATACATATTTTCATATTTTTAGCATTTAGAAGCCACTTAGAATGAAAAACATATACATTATGAAATTTTTCTTCAACTTTTCTCTTAAATAAGTCAATTTTTTGGGCAAATTTATTAAAAATTTGAAAAAATAAATATATTTCAAATCATTTTTAACTTTTTTCAACTAGTTTATGTATAAAAATGATATTAATTAACACTATTTTCCATAAAATGATGATTCATATAAATTTAAAAAAAACCATATATTTGTAAAAAACCTATTAAAAACATAATATTTATTTTTAAAATAAAATCTTACTTACATTACCAAAATATCTTATAGAAAAATTGTGAAATTTGATATTTTCTGTAAAAATAATAAAAAAATAAAATAAAAAATTTACACTAAAGTATAATACCTATATCAAAACATTTAAAAACATAAAAGAACAAATACAAATCCTATATTATAAAATTAAATTTAAAACATAAATTAAACCAATATAACACATGTGGCATAAAATTAAATATTAAAACAATATAATATAAAACATTTAATATATAATAAAATTTCAAAAGGACATATGAAAAACAATATAATAAAAAAATCTTTTAGGTTTTATGAAGTGTTAAGGGTATGTTTTGTAGTCTTTTTAGTGTATAAGGAGAGACTCTTAAGGATGGTGTGATTCTTGTAATGACGCCACCCCTTAAGCAAGAAGTGTTAAGGGTATGTTTTGTAGTTTCTTTAGTGTATAAAGAGAGACTCTTAAGGATGGTGTGATTCTTGTAATGACGCCACCCCTTAAGCACCACCACTTAAGGAGTGGTGCTTAAGAGGTGGCAAGAACCTTAAGACCTTCCTCCTTAACCCATTAAACTTACCATTTATGGAGTGGGATTTTTTGTTTTAAAATCTTTTTTCTTTTTTAACAATATTGTGTTATAATATTAACATTTTTAAATGGTTACGATATGTTTTTTTATATTGTTTTTAAATATTTTGTCATAATTTGAACATTTATTTACTTAGTCTCTTTATATTGAATTTTAATACCTTGTTATAATATTAACATTTACTTATTTTTAACATTTGCTTTATTTTATTTTATATTGTTTTTAGTATTTATTTGTTTATTATTTGTATTTTTAAATGTTTTTGTTAGGGATTATAGTGTTATTTAAAAAGAAATTAAAATATTTTATTTTTGTAATTTAGTTTTATCTTAATGTTTTTTATCCTTGTTTTTTTGTTATTTAATAGATTTTAATGTGTTTTGTAACAACCCTCAATTTCGTAAAATAAAATAAAAAAAGTAAAGAAAAGGTCTAACTGTAATTTATAAGGATAAAGGAATCTAAACCATATCTTAGTTTACTTTGCGATATAAATTATATAGTTGTGATCCATTAAAGAGCGACGTAAACTATAGCAAAACGATAATTAAATCATATGATCCTTATAATCATGTTTTTAGTCCTTTTACCCATTCAAAACATAAGTGTCTTTTTACAATGATATAGTGTTGCGATACAGCGATACTACTTTTTTGTCATCAAAATTATGAAGGAAAGTAATTTTATTTATGTTGGTTAAAGTGTTTGTGCTTGCTGGTTATGTTCTTTTGTATGTCAGTTGACCATTTCCAAAAGCTGGGGAAAAGGCGGGTTACACGTTTTACTTAGCGAAAATAGCTAATGTAGACCTTTTGTAATTTTTTTGTGTAGGTGTTGATTCAAGGAGTCTTCCAGCTACCTTGTTTTTGCCAAGAGCCCCAAGCTAAGTATAAGCACAAACACTCCTATTCAAGGGCCTAAGAAAATGGCAAAAGGGAAACACCCAACTTACCTTATTCATATAACATGAGTTACAGGCATGACATAAGATATTAAGGTATCAATCCAAAATGAAAAGGGATGGTCTTGGAAATATATGGTTTGGGTATAAGCATATACACCATATGGAATTTAACGTTCGCATGAAGGTTTAAATACTCCAGTTGTTTGTCACTTGGTGTGTCAACTCATAAACCCTAAGGTTTAATGCAACTCGAAGAAAGTGATTACCTTAACGATGAAGTTCTGCATTGTGTTATTTTGTTTTCTGTTAATCCCAACCGGTCTTAGTCTATTTGAATTGGTAGTTCCACTGTGTAAAATCGATGGTGGAGGAGCCAAGGTTCTTGGCCCTCGACACCATTTAACTCTGTCTACGAGAGAGAAGTTTGCTAGTAAGGTTTTGTTTTCCATGATATGGTGATGTCAGTGTTCAACTCTTCCTTTTATCATAGTCTTATACGTAGAGAAAAGATAAGATATTTATCTGCAATCATGTTATTATTTTTCTATTGTCATAAAACAGTTTATAAAATTAATGTTTGACCTATGTGTGTTGAATGTGCAGGAGGATCTCTAAATCAGACTTCTGCAAACAATTTTTGGTTGGGTGTTGTGTTGAAAAGGATTTATGGTCTGGGTAAGACATGTTAAATTCCTTTCTCGTGGCTCTGTGGTTTGACCTAATTTCTCTGGCATGGATTGGGAATCCATCTATGCGTTTGTCCTTCATGAAAGTGGTAATTCTCTTTGGTATCTGTGAGCCATTTACATTTTACAATTGTGAAGACTCTTCGACCGTGGAGTCGAAGTGACTTTGCAAATAAAGTTTAGTGTGAACAATGATAGGGTTTATGTTTGATTTAAGGTGTAAAGAACAGTCCTACGATTGTCTCTGTAAATTTTTGGTTTCCTTATGAAAAAACCCATGAGGGATTTCATCGATATGTTTATATAAACATGTTTTGTTGACACTTCTATAAATTCATTTATTTATATAAGAAAATATGCGAGGCCACTATTAAGTCGATTCAAGTTTTTAATGGATGTTACTGTTTTTATAATAATTATTAAGCCATAAGGCTGTTGCGATTTCTTCTGTATGTTACAAAATTGCAGATGATAATACTAAAATGGCCTTCATCCTGCAACCAGAGTTGTCACCTGTCGATAATCTCAATTTTGTATTTTTAATTGAAATAAGAATTTGTATTTTTTCCATGAAGTTCTTGTAACATGGCTCTGATTTAGTTAAACGAAATCCTTAGCAGGATTTGATCTCTACACCTGGTTATTTACTACTTTACTTTTGAGGCTTAGATTGCAATAACTATATCTAAGGTTTTTACTATATATTTTACTTTAATGGAAAACAATATTATAATGTTGTAGGATTATAACAAGAATTGTGGCCTACTTATAACTAGATTTAGTTTCCTTTATTGAAGTAAATATTTGGAAAGGGTTTGGTCATAGAGCACTGAGTCGATTTCCCTTGATAGGATTCGACCTTGTGACCCTATTAATTTTAAACATTTTAATTTATGATAAGTTATAGTTGAGGTTTTTGGGCCGTAAGGCCAAATATGCTAGCTTTGTCATAGATTGCAATTATGATATATTCGATGCAAATATGAATCGCATGGTTATATTATATAAATACATTGATTGGTTTTTTGGTTTTAGTTTAATGTTATGGTTTTTGTTTTGTGAAGCCTTATAGTATATGTGTGTGTGTGTGTGTGTGTGTACGCATATATACTTAGGTGTATCCTCTATATCTCAGAGTTACAGATTCAAAATCTTTGATTTGTTTAGATTTAACACTGTTTAGATTATTTAAAAGAAATATATATTTAGACTACAAATCTCTCTAAGAGTTTGTCCTTATAGTAATTATGATTGATCAGTTCAATATATGTTTCATTCTTTGAACCTAAATTAGCGAAAAGGTAACACTGATAATAAAAATATAGTAGAATAAGACTAACTAAATTAGAGGTATTATAATTAATATTCTAAGAGAAGGAAAAATCGTCATTGAAGTTAAATATTATTCGATCAATACTCATTAAATAATAATTTCAAACTAACTAAATTACAACTTTCCTTTCTCAGAGCAATAAAGAACAATTTCCATTGAACTTTGTAGATTCTAAGCCTACTTATAAACAATTTACAGATATAAAGTTTAGACCATATATAAATAACAAATAGTTAGATATTGGATAATTTGCAGAAGGGGGACAAACACCCAAAGGAGATTGTTCTACCCAACTGTCTCCTGAAGCAGCCAAGATTACTTGCTTAGGACCCCCAAGCCTATTCACTAAACCACTAGGATGAAGGTCATTGGATAATAGCACACATAGAACTTGCTGTAATTTAACACTCATTAGCAGACTTAACTCGGAAATTCCACTTTAGCTATCTCCTCATTTAATTCCTTATGTGCTTGAATTCTCAGTTTTGCAGGATTCACAAGGTTCATTCATTTGGAAATAGAATGTAGTGAGCCTCCTGCTCAATTTTGGGTTAGTTTTGGAATTAAATGAGCCACCTGCTCAGTTCCCCCTCTTAGGGAACATGACCACATTTTTAGGGATTTTTCTTCCTAGAACAACTAGAAAGTGAAATGCTAGTGCTGCCACTTGTCAACCAGCCTTCTATAGTTGTTTATTCATCTTATTAGGTCAATGAACACTCTTTCAACACTCTCCTTTGGATAGGTACGGTGTCTCTTCTATTTACTTATTAAAATAAATAAATCTTCAATTAAATTCATTCTTGACCAACTTGGTCATAAAAAAATTACAATAAATTTAACATAATGTTTCTTGAAATAAATAAAAATATTTATTTTCAGTTCTAGGTGGGTTACAAACACCCCCCATTAATTTCAACATTGTCCTCGATGTTACTTAAGTTTATTTTGGGTCTTCCTGGAACAGAACTGGATATGGCTCCCGCATATGACTCTCCAACTCCCAGGTTGCTTCATCCGGATTGAGGTGTTTCCATTACACCTTTACCTCTCCAATGGTGTGCTTCTGAAGAAAAATTTCCCTCTTATCGAGAATACAGTCTAGTTCCACTTGAAAATATCCTTCGGGTTCTACCTAAATAACATTCTAGTCAAGCACATGAGTGTTATATTTTTATCATTCAAGCTACCATTATTATCTTAGGATATTTAACTGAGAGAATAACATGCACAGCAATAAAACACAAGCACAACACAAGAGACAAGAGACACAAATAAATTTCCTCGGGCAAACCATAAAGGAGAAAACCCCGCAAATTTCTCAGAGATAGAATCAACACCAAAAGTAAAACCTGAAAACATAAAGATTATCTCCATAGCTTTTGTCTCTCTCTCTCACTTGAGAGAACTTCTCCTCTCTCACTCATGCGCCCCAATGAGTGAGTGTGTGTGTGATAAATAGAGAGACTCACTCTCTATTTATATTCTTTCGTTCACTTGAAACACACTCCAACATGTCAACCTCACTTAACAATTACTTACTAGAGCCGACATCTCTAGGAGTGTCTAATAACCCTAGTGCCCCACAACTTGTGGGGACTTTTCCTCCTCCAACCAACAAGGAGGTTTATCCTTAACAAAATGGTGGGGACTATTGCCCCGACTTACAATGACTCACCTAGGGTCGACTTCTTTAGGATAGTCTAATAAACCTAGGGCCCCATAAATGTGGGGACTTTAACCCTTGAACAATAGGAGGGTTACCCACAATGACTTGACATGACTTGTTTACATTATAGAAACTTCCCAAAATAAACATCGAGGTATGACATGACTCAATTACATTATAGACACATCCCAGAAAAAACATCGGGGTACAATACATAAGATATACAGATGAATACATTCCAAAGTTACAATTACATCAACACTCCCTCTTAACTAGGAAGTTATTCTCTCGACACAATTTATCAGCATAATTCTTCTTCTTTGTATCATTTGGATCATCATTGAGTTCTCATCATCTTCATCTTCAAGTCATATTCATCTTGGCCTGGATCATCACTCAACCTGGATCATCATCACTGAATCTAGATCATCACTCGATCTCGATCATCATCACTGGATCTGGATCATCACTGGATCTGGATCATCACTCGATCTAGATCATCACTACTGGATCATCATCACTGGATTTAGATCATCACTCGATCTGGATCATCACTACTGGATCATCATCACTGGATCTAGATCATCACTCAATCTGGATCATCACTGCTAGATCATCATCACTGGATCTAGATCATCACTTGATCTGGATCATCACTACTAGACATCATCACTGGATCTAGATCCTCACTCGATCTGGATCAGTACCACTGGTGCTATCTCATGATTCTTCTCATCACAGGAAGTTCTACAGATCCATCCCTTTGTCATGCTGGTTGTAGGCCTAGCCTCCATGTAGGTCTTCTTCAGCACTTATATCTGACACCAAGTCAAAATGACCCGTCTAGCACTTACATCTGACCTACTCATCAGAAAGGCATGCCCAACACTCACATCTGATCATGTAGGAACCAATCCTACAATCACATCAGAAAGGCCCAGCACTCACATTCACCAACATGATAGGACACAACTACTATCATCTGTGAAAAGGCTTAGCACTTACAACCACCAGCATGATAGGACACAACTACTATCATCTATGGAAGGGCACAACACTCACATCCACCAGCATGGTAGGACACACCTACTACCATCTGCGGAAAGGCACAACACTTACAATCACCAACATGGTAGGACACACCTACTACCATCTGTGAAAAGGCACAACACTCACATCCACCAGCATGATATGACACACCTACTATCATCTATGGAAAGGCCAGCACTCACATCCACTAGCATGATAGGACACACCTATTATCATCTGTGGAAAGGCTCTACACTTACATCTGACCATGTGGGAACACATCCCTCAGTCACATCAGAATGGCTCTCAATCCCAGACTGAGGGTTCCTAGTACCTCACCAGGTTGCTCCATTCCAAGAATGGTGGTAGCCCTTATATCTGACACCAAGTCAGAATGGCCAGCACTCACATATGACATGGAAGGAACCTAATCCTTTGGCCATGAAAAAATAGCTCAGCCCTTACATCTGATCAAATGGGAACACATCCCTCTATCACATCAGAATGGCCATGCATTCATATCTGATCATGTGAGAACAAATCTCCCAGTCATATCAGAACGACCCTCAGTCCTAGACCAAGTATTCCTGGTACCTCACCAGGAAACTCCATTCCAAGAATGGCAATAGCCCTTATATATGATCAGGTAGGAACCAATCCTACAGTCATATCAAAATGGCTCAACACTCAGATCTGACATGGAAGGAACTAATCCTCTCACCATGAAATAATGGCTCAGCCCTTACATCTGACCTACTCGTCAGAATGGATTACAGATTCAGCACTCATATCTGACATGGAAGGAACCAATCCTCTCACCATGACAGAATGGCTCAACCCTTATATCTGACCATGGAAGGAACCAATCCTCTCACCATGTCAGAATAACTATGGGTCTCATCATTTTCCCTTGGAGGAAACCTTGATTTGGAGAACACCAAGCTTCTCCCTGAAGTACTTGAACTTCACCCTAGCCAATGGCTTCGTCAACACATCAACTATATGTTGCTCCGTCGCAACATACTGGAGATTTACTGCTCCCCTCTACACCATATCCCTGATATAGTGATACTTGATCTTGATATGCTTCGACTTGTCATGGAACACTGGATTCTCTGAAAACTTCATGCAACTCTAGTTGTCACAATGTATACAAGTAGCATCCAACTGGAGATCAAATAAATCAGACAGTAGCTTCCTCAGCCATACTGCCTCACAACTATCTGAACAAGTTGTGACATACTCTGCTTCAGCTATACTTAGTGCCACACAGGATTGCTTCCTACTAAATCCAAGAGATCACACCTGATCCCATACTGAAGCAACACCCTAAAGTGCTCTTCCTATCGATGGCACTGGCTACCCAATGTGAATCAACATAACCCTCCAGGTTAATCTTCTGATTTGACTCATACTTGAGCCCATAATCAACTATACCCTTCAGGTACCTCATTGCATGCTTTGCAACCATCAGGTGAACATGTCTCAATGTGTTCATAGCAAAGAAAATATCATGTTTTGTATTTATCAGGTAAATCATCTGACAATACATCATGGCACCAACCGAATCTGATGAAGCAATACTCAATAGCTTCAGGTTCGATGCCATAGGTGTGGTCCTGAACCTCTTTAGGATCTCTACTATACACTTCCCATGTTCGAGGAAGATTCCATCTACATTCTGCCACACCTCTATGCCTATAAATAGTGTGTCGACACATAATAGGAGTATCATTGGTCTTCTGCCATCAACCTTGAAGCAAAGGTTGGAATTCACTTTACTCTTATTAAATCCTAGAGTCGTCAGTAATCTGTCCATCCTTCCATACCGTGTCGAAACTCAAGATATTCTATAGTCACTCCCTTTGAAGCAGAGCATCATACACCCTCTGCCTTACGTATTCTATGCACTGAAACATTCTGTATTGGAGTGACAAGTAGCTTCCCATGCTACTGATATTATATGCATCCATCTAGTGTTTAGACTTTCATATTCAACCTTGTAGCAAAGGTTAAGATATTCATTAAGTTCATCATGTATGTGTTTCAACTCCCACTGGCTGCAAATGTCTCTTCATAGTCTATGCCTTCTTTTCATGAGAAGCCTCATGCTACGAATCTTGCTTTGTATCCCATGATGTTTCCATCTACTGCATGATGGAAATATGAACTTATTTTCAGGTCTCGATACTACATCCTAGACATCATTCTTCTTGAACTAGTCTTCCCTTTCTTCTTGGTTACTTCTTCATAGCTGGAAGGTTCTGCATCAATGATGTCACTGCAATCGTCATATTATTCTTCATCTTGGACTGTCGTCACTTGTGCTTTGGAACAAGTCTCATCCTTCTTTGCTTGTAGGTGATTATGTATGTGATCTTTCCTACAAGTCAAATGCATTTGTATGGTTAGAAACATTTCATAAGGAATATTCATACTAGCAAATTCTTATGCATAAATATATGATCATGCAACTATTTTATCGAATACAACATTCATCCATATCTCACAGAAACTTTTCTAGATGCCTTCCATCTCTACCAGGACAACATTGATATTGTGCACTAATCCAATATGTCAGCAAAGAGGTTTCATTCTAGATAAGTAGCAATGGAGAGTTGTATAGCACCATGAGCTACTTACCCATCACATGCATATTAGTAGTATACTGTCATTAATGCAAACATTCTATCATGCATAATACATTAACTGAATATAAACAAATGAATAAAAAACAATATCATGAAATGACACTTGAATACTTATCTTTATTTGTTTCATGGGTAGAATCCTTCAGCTTCATCGTCTTCTTCATTCATAATAGCATTATTTCTTATCCAAATGCTAAGGTGGATAAGAGGTTCTTCAAGAGTTGAGTTCTTCATATTCCTCATCGGTTGAGGGATCTTCTTTGGATGGTAAGAGCTTGATATTCAGTTGCTCCCATCTTCTTTTCTCTTATTATTAGTTGAGCTTCTTCTTGTGTGTGCTCTTCCCAGAGTCTGCTGAAAGTAATCACTTCCTTCTAGCACACATTCTTCAAATGAATGAATAACATGATCCTGGGAGGCCATTCAAGGTGGTTATCACCACTTCTGCATTCTCCACTTCTTCTTCTACCGCTTCAAGTTGTTCTCTAATTTGAGAGACCCCCGTAAAGTATGACTATATGGTCTCTGTATTCTGGATCTTCACGTTCTTCAACTATTTTCTCAAAGTCATATTCCGATGTATGTTCTTCCCTTCAAATAGCTTGGTCAATGAATCAAACATCTTCAGTGTCTTTAGGGAAGACACTTTTGGTATAAGGTGATTCATGATTGAATCAACAATGATCTTCTTGGCCTTGACCAAGTTCTTCTGGTGTAAGGCTTTTAACCTCATCTCCCTTTGGAACTAGAACCTCTCTACTCATGTAGGTGTCCAATTCATTTTCTTCAGAGAGATCATATACTTCCATGTTTGGAAGTTGTCAACTTCACCAAGATTATCATCAAGCTGATGTGATAGATCACTTTCAAATGAGAAGCTCAAATGCAAATAACAAAAGATTAGATCTTACCAATTTGAGGTGTCCATCCTGGTTCCGGAGCTAGCTGATCTAGGGTTTGTTTGAGAAACCCTAATTTTCAAAAATTGGAATCTTTCAGATTTGATTGGATAGAAATATATATCTCTTCAAGTTGAGCTATCCAATGTACTCCTTTTCTAAAAATAGTGGAGGGAAGCTCCCAGAACAGGAAGCCCTAATTTTCCAATTTCTTCTGTAGAAATTCCTATTATTGTTTCTATAGTTCTCCAAAATTACCACTCCTCTATGTCTGAAACTTCACACTGAGGTAGCCTCGCATGTCCCTATTCCAACACCATAGGTTTCATCAGAATTGGTTTCACCAATTAGGACTTATGGTCATTTTCCCAAGGTGACCTATTACAGGACTGTTTAGAACAGTGAAGTTGTACGGACTTCCACATGTCATTGGTTCATCTTCTGAGTATGAAACTAGGACCACATAAATTATATTCCATTCCCTTTCTGTAACATTTTTGGAAACATTGTAAATCAAGATTGTATCTTCTTCCTCTGCAATTTTCAGCTCCTGATCCTTTGCCAATCTCAGCATATAGCGAATGTACCAAAACTTAGCAGTTTTAGTATTTAGGGTTTTTCTAGCTTGGGGAAAACTAGGGTTTGACTTTCCCGAAGTTTCACCCAACCAAAAAACTTGATCCAGGTCTCTAAACTTCGATTTTAATGAGGATAAAAATCCTATCCTAGGCTCAGTAAAAAATTCCTCTTGTGCAAGAAACCCTAATTTTCCACACCAAAACTGAAAATTCTCGGAATTGAATTCCGCTCCAACAGAAAGATGCACCCTTGAATGGAGAGTCATCCTAGCTTACTTTTGTTGAAGGATTGTGGAGAGAGACCCAAAAAGTAAGAATCCCTAGCTTCTGCAGCCGCACAATGTCTTCTTCTCAAGTTAGCTCTGATACCATGTTAGATTTGTATCATTCAAGCTACCGTTATGATCTTAGGATCTTTAACTGAGAGAATAATATGCATAGCAATAAAACAAAAGCACAATACAAGAGAGAAGAGACACAAATAATTTTCCTCAGGGAAACCATAAAGGAGAAAACCCCACAACTTCCTCAGAGATAGAATCAGCACCAAAAGTAAAACCTAAAAACATAAAGATGATCTCCACATCTTCTGTCTCTCTCTCTCACTTGAGAGAACTTATCCTCTCTCACTCATGCGCCCAAATGAGTGAGTGTGTGTGTGATAAATAGAGATACTCACTCTCTATTTATATTCTTTCATTCACTTGAAACCCACTCCAACATGTCGGCCTCACTTAACAATTACTTACTAGAGCCGACATCTCTAGGAGTGTCTAATAACCCTAGTGCCCCACAAATTGTGGGGACTTTGCCTCCTCCAACCAACAATGAGGTTTATCCTTAACAAAATGGTGGGGACTATTGCCCCAACTTACAATGACTCACCTAGGGTCGACTTCTCTAGGATATCCTAATAACCCTAGGGCCCCATAACTGTGGGGACTTTAACCCTTGAACAATAGGACGGTTACCCACAATGACTTGACATGACTTGTTTACATTATAGAAACTTCCCAGAATAAACATCGAGGTATGACATGACTCAATTACATTACAGACACATCCCATAATAAACATTGGGGTATAATACATAAGATATACGGATGAATACATTCCGAGGTTACAATTACATCAACAATGAGTAGCATCATGCACATAATTTTTCAATATGGAAATATGAAAGAGATTATGTATTGTAAGGTTATGTGGGAAAACTAACTAATATGCCACTGGCCCCACTCTTGCTAATATAGCGAATGGTCCACGATACCTGTGTGTTAATTTAGCACAACTCCCCAACTTAAAAGAGATCTTTCTTGGTTTTACCTTAACAAATACATGCTCACCTACTTGGAATTCTTTTGGAGTTATTTTAAGGTTTGCATGAATCTTTTGTTTGTCCTGAGTAGTTTTCAAATTCCTTTGTACCTATTTCACTGTTAATTCCTGTTATTTTAACAAGTCAGGTCCTAACATCAATTTTTCTATTGAATTACTCCATGTAATGGGAGTATTACATTTCCTACCATATAATATTTCAAAGGGACTTTAAGTTTAGTTGAAGCTTGATAATGATTATTATACGCAAATTCAACTAAGCACAAATAATCTTCCCATTTCTTGGTATAGTCTCTAACATACATTTGTAACATGTCTTCTAGTACTTGATTGACTGTTTCTGTTTGTCCATCCATTTGGGGATGATAAGTAGTATTGAAATTCAATTTAGTATCTAGTCCTTTAAACAAATATTTCCAAAAATTACCAGTAAACTTAGGATCTCTGTCAGAAATTATTACCTTAGTAATTCCGTGCAACTGAAATATTTTTTTCATAAAGATTTCAGCAATGTTAGCAGCTTTATGAGTTTTTTTAACAGGTATAAATTGTTCTTCCTTGCTTAGTTTGTCCACAACTACCATTATTAAATCATTTTGTTTCTTGTTTTTAGGCAAACCAGATATAAAATCAAGACTGATGACTTCCCATTTCCAATTTGGAATTGGTAGTGGTTGTAAAATACCTGCTGGGTGTTGATGCTCAGCTTTAACTTGCTGACATTCTATACACCTAGCTATATATTTAGCAACCGCGTTCTTCATATTATGCTAGAAATACTCTTTTCTCAAAATTGTTATCATCTTTTGATACCTCGGATGTCCGGAATAAGGACTTTTGTGTACTTCATTTAAAATCAGCAGTTTAATTTATGGCATATTAGGCATATAAAGTCTATTTTTATACAACATTAAACCTTTTTCATTTTAACTGTAATATGTATTTACATTTTTAGATACATTCTAAGTTACATTTTCTCTTAGATTTTGGTATTATATGTCCAGTTTTATCCCTTCTTCCAATTTAGCAACTAATCATGTTCTATAACTATTAATGGCGGTTATACAACTCGTTATTGCATTTCTGCTTAAGGAATCATCCACTTTATTTTCCTTTCCTTTGATGTGTTTGATTTCAAAATCATATTCTCTAAGGAAAGCTAACCATCTAACTTGCATTGCGTTCAGATTTTGTTGTTAAAAAAAATACTTCAAACTTATGTTATCAGACATTAGCAAAAATATTTTACCTATCAGATGATGGTGCCACATTTTTAGAGCATGGATTATGGCAGTTATCTCTAAGTCATAAGTTGCATAATTCTCTTTGTGTGTTTTTAACTTCCTTGATTCATAAGAAATTACGTGACCTTCTTGTGTTAATACTCCACCCAAACCTTCATTGCATACATGAGTGCATACAACTCAAGTTTCCTTCATTTTTGGGTTTTGGGTTATTGGATTGTGGTTTGTAGGATGCATATGATAGTCATAGAACTCTTAGGTCCATCATTACCTCTATTTGTAGTGGATTTTATTGAGCTTGGGATGTTTTACTAGTCAAGTCAGTGACTTGCTTGTGGAGGGAAATTTAAATCCCCCACCTATTGGTTCAGTTTTTCCATCCCTAATCACATTACCAGATCTTTTTCAGATCTATTCAGATTGTTAGATCTAATCTCCAAACCCTTCCTCCACCCTCAATCATTGATTTTTGGTTGCATTTTGGTAGATTTGGAGCAATTCTTGAATGTTTTTTATTTTTTTGGATGCTTGTCATCTTCCTTCTTATTTCTGAATAAATGGAGTGTTGTATATATTATCTAATTTTCTGTGTGTATATTTGAAAAGAGTTTATTTATAAAGTTTCAATTTGATATATGCATTTGAAAATCGAAGTGCTTCCCTACTTTGTTTTATGCATTGTTGAGATTTATTGCATCTTTGATTCCATTTTTGTTTTTTGGACTATTATTACAGAAAGTTAGAATTGTTGCACTCTAGGAAGGAATTTTTCTTTTCCTTATTGTTGAGATTCATGTTGGTTTGAAAAGAAAACTCAATAAAAAAAAGATCAATTTTTTTTTTTAAAAGAGCCCCCTAAAGCCCCTATAGCTCGCATGATAGTTCATGGGTCTTTTCAAGAATTGTGATTGATGTTGGTATTTAAAAGCTTCATAGTTGGCTTTGACTAGAAGTTGGTTTTCTTATATCTCCAATTTCTGTCTTCTTTAATAGAAAACTCTTTTCCTACCTTAGGTAGCTTTCATCGAAAGAGAAATGTGCATCGTCATGTAGCTAGTATTTGCATTCTTTTTACATTCCCTGTCTACACCTCATGCATCCACTTAACCACATAAGATAAAATTAATGCTAGATTAGGATTAAAATCATGTATTGAATTGTGTGTAAGGTAGATACATGTTTTGGCATCTTTAAGTGTGGAAATTGTCATTGTTTTCCTGCACTGCATCTCGAGGGATTGTAGTTCATCCATGTACCAACCAGTATATAGAATGGATATTCACGTACCTTTGGGTATATAGAAAATTACTTCACATACTCGGTAGTATATTGGAAGGATCTTTTTGAGTGCTTGTGCATTAGAAAACACCACTATGGATTTGAACTCCCCCGTGCCTAGTGTATATTGGGAAACCCCTCTAGGATTCATGTTACCAACTGAGTTAACCTTTTGGTTGTCTTGGCATCGATATACACCGAGAAAAACACTCTGGGATATTACTATGCACATGCCGTCTAGGTAGTTGGGTATTCAAGAAAGAGTATGGTCCAAATCCTCCTTGTCGCATTTTACTGTTGGACTCTACGGTATATAGTGAGTTATGAAGCCTTGATATTCTTGTGAGAATCCTGACTTTTGATCCACTCCCATTCACACAATTTGCTTGTTTCTTTTAGACTTGAGTAGTATTTGATTTATGTGGTACTTCAGATATTATTAGAGAGTTCATATATGGGATACTTTCCCAGAATCATGAGTCAAGAGACACCTTTTCAGGGTATGTCTTTTGTTTCTCCCCCATCTGGATTTGTTGGTCCTCCCTTCATGGCCAATTTGAGTATTCCCGGATTGACTATAGGATGTCCTATGTGGTTATTCTCCAATCCTGTTATACCAAATGCACCTTTTGTGTTGGATCACGATCCTTCACCACATGAGCATCGACCTCATGTTAACCCTTCTCCTTCTTCCTCAAATGTTGAATCAACTTCCCTTTCTTCCTCTTCACTTGTTGAAAACTACGATGTTAGTAAACATGAGGCTAAGAAGAAGAAAACTAAGCAGAAGGCCACAACTCCAACCTTTGATCATCATGTTGGAATCCCATCATCCACTCCTCATAGTACTGAGAGTATTGAATTTCCCATAAGAACACCTTGTAAGCCTAAGTTTTCTTGTAGACTTTGCAAGGGTGACCATCTTATGAAAGATTGTCATGGTCTGTCCTAAGTTTTAGAAGTGTGGTATTAGGCTTCCCAACACATCGTGTCATCAATCTCTGGTCTTCGCACTGATGATACCCTGTCAACTAGTGACTATATGGTTAAGAGTGGGAAAGGAAAGGTTAAATATCCTTGATTTCTATGTAAAGACATGCACCTTACTCACCTTTTTCCTCTCATGGATGAAGCTTCTAAGTTGTTGGAAGATATTATTGTTCCTTAGCAACGGATTCCAGTTGATTATTGTAAGTTGTCCCTTAACATCCCATTGGTTGATAAAGTGGTCGATCCAGTTCCATCCTTAGTCGATCCCACTCTTTACTTAGAGAGTGAAGAAAAGATTGCTTGTACCACACTCCCCTTGGAGAGTGATGTTAAAGTGGTTGATTTGATGTCATCTCCACCCGACCCACTCTTTCATCAGAGAGTGTTAAGATTGAAGTAGTCTCTTACACATAGTCTTCATCTTCTCCCTCTCTTCAGTTGAGAGTAAACTGAATTAACCTGCATAAATATTTGTACTTAGTTTTGATTTTTCTATGCAAGAGGAAATTTTGTCTCTTTCGACAGAACCCTCTCCAAGTAAACAGGTTATTTACTTTGACTGGAGTAACCTAACATAATATTGTCTTCATTCAAGTGTTCCTTTCTAGATATCTGTGCAAGTTACCACTAAGAGCATACTCCGCACTATCATTGACAAAGGGGCTTATTTTAGTATTTTATCCTCTACTACTTGGCAAGCCATATTTTCTCCTCCGCATGTGCCAGCCATCGATCAGATACTGTATTTTAATCGAAGACCCATGACACCTTTAGGGATCCTTCCTCGTTTTCCCATCACTTTAGGAGGGAATATTGTCTGCATCGATGTTATGGTAGTCCAAGGTCCCTTAGATTTTAATATGCTCCTTGGGAGAGATTATGTTTACACCATGAAATATGTAGTTTCCACACTCTTTCGAGTGATGTATTTTCCCCATGATGGGAATATTTTGATCATTGATCAACTTTCATTTGTTAAGCCCAATCAGCCTATGACTCCTAGTCATCAGACTTCCCTAAATGTCCCACATGTTCTTGTGGTTCCTTCCCCTTCACATGGCGTGTCTCTTTCCTCTAAACATTGTGACAAAGTTCAGTCGTTTGAAAACCATAGCTTCTTCTCCTCATGAGGAAGCTTTGGGGCCATGTCTCTAGTTAGGGGGGAACCCGCCAACCTCTTGACATCACGTTGGATTAGATTTTCCTTGTAAGCATAGTTCATATTTGGTATCAATCTTGTTAAAAAATGAAACGGATGTCGGTGAGCATAGTTCCTATTCTGTGTCAAGATCGTTAAAAAATGAAATAGATACTCGTGAGAATAGTTCCTATTATGTGTAAATCTCATTAAAAAATGAAACTGATGTCCTCAAGCATAGTTATCTTCCTATTTCAAGCTTGTGTAAAAATGAAACATGTCCCCACAAGCACAATTATTTTATGTTTCAATATTGTGTAAAAATGAAACAAGTCACCTTGAGCAGGTTTATTCTTGGTTTCAAGCTCGTTAAAAATTAAAATTAACCTTGAGAAAAGTTCCCTTTTTCATGTCAAGCTCATTAAAAAATGAAACTGATTCTTCCATTATGTCACGACTCAAATTTTAAACCTTCATTTCATCTATTTGTAAAGAAGACGAAATGAAGCTTGGGGGGGCATGTAACCTACCTCTTATGTTGGAGTTAAGTTACTTGTCAGTTATATTGGGGGAAAGTACCATCCACTAAACATCATGTTGGAAAATCACCTCTCAATGGGATCCATTTTGAGCATACTTTCTTTTAGTTTCGATCTTGCTAAACCATGAAATGACATTTTGAGCATAGTTCTTATTCTGTGTCAAGCTCGTGTGTTATACACCTAAATGGCACCTCTCCGTCCGAGTGCTGATAGCCCTCATGTCGGCACACAAAAGGACACTTATGGATTGAGGTTGCCCATATTCACTATACCTTGGCTTATGATGAAGTACATTCCCTATATACCCAGCTGGTTACTTTGCCATTTTGCTATGTTGAGTTGTATTCGCGACTCTCTATATTGACAACTCGCGCATCATTCACGAGTCTCCTATACAGCAAGTCGTGAATCCTTGTATTCGCGGGTTGCTCTTCTATATAGTCGCGAATCATTCGCGGGTTGCTCTACTATAGACCCGTGAATGGTTTCCTCAACATTAAAACATAAAACCACACGCTAATGGAAGATTAGTTTACTCATTTAACTTAATCTTCTTAACTGTCACAACCTCCCTAACCTTCGAGAACTGCCTCATTTCATCCATATAAATAGAGGCCTTGGGGAGGGTGTTGGGGAATCATACTTGGAGAGCAAAGTTATGCTATTGGATTGTCTACAAAAATCTTTGGAGCAGAGAAACTCAGAGTCCTTTGGTGACAGAGGAGTCCTTGTTCAGACATTGGGTTGTAACCTAAACTCTTTCCATTATTGTTAATAAAGATATTACTTCTTCCATATGTGTTTCATATCTTGTAGATTGGTAAATGTTTAAATTTCAATATGATATATGATTTGCCTAATCTGCATCTATATATATGAATTACCTTGTATTTGGAAGAGTGCTTATTAATAGGTGGAGGAACTATCCTGGAGACTTTGGAAGTGGATCAGAGAGGAAGAAGATAGCAAGGATTAGCCTTCGTTTAATACAAGTAAGTCCTTCTACTTTCCTATTTCCTATTCTGTGCTTTTAGAGTCAAACTGTCTGCAAGTAATGAGTATGTTGGTAACCCCCCAGACCTAGGTTATTAGGTGAATTATCCTGTACAACAGAACTAGTGACTCCGCTGGGGAAGCCTAGTCTGCTTTAGGTCTTTTTCTGTTTTCCTGACCAGTGTTTGCTTGAAGTCTACTTGTGATTTTTATCCTGCTTCTTAATTACTTTCAGCATTTGAAAGTCTTGGGTTTTTTCTCTGTTTTTGAGAAATTTTTATACCCATTCGTGGGTTTCCCTTTTGGACAGTCACGAATATTGAGTTGCATTCGTGGGTTGTTCCACTGAACAGTCGCGAATCATTCGCGACTTGCACTGCTAGACAGTCGTGAGTACTTCTGGAAACTGGGATTTCTGTGTGAAAGTTTGCTTGTTCTTTTTCCTGTTACAAAACCTGTTTTCTGAAAAGATTTTATTTAAGAGTGCTGTAGAGTTGTTTTGAATCTCTCAGGTGATCAGATCTTAGTGCTTTTGAAGCCCTTGAGTCCTTTTTTACTTGTTTTATTCACTGTTTGCATCTTGAATTTTTTTGGCCTGTTTGGGTTGTGGGTGAGAGTGCCTGAGTCTAGATCAGTGATCAGGGTCTTAGACTCTATCTTTCTAGTCTGCTTTCTGTCAGTTATTGGTTTGCACTTTCCTGTTTAAAGTCTGCATTGATTTTGTGTCAATGTTTGCACCCAAGCTAGGGTCCTAGCCTGCTTTTCTTGCTGGTATTTTGGTCCTGTTTTCCTGTTTACTTCAGTTTGTAGTTTTTATACAGTCCATAAGTATCAAGTTTACTCAAGCAGTGCATTGTAGATGCATAGTACTTTTTTTTTTTTGGAGCATTTTTTAAAGTGAAAAACAAAACATAGTTAATCTTTTGCATTGTAATTTTTTCATAAAGTAGTGTTTGTTTCAGTTTAAAAAATATTATCTCAGAAAAATACAAAAACATAGGCTAGTTTTCTCTTATTAAGTGTTGTTAATTCATCAATACATATCTGAAAAAATGAAAAGAAGTTTATTTTATAGTGTTAGTTTGCTTTAAATGCACTTTTACTTTCACTTATTTTCTGCTGAGTCAAAACACCATACAGTCCATCACTTCCACTTCCTTTGAGTAAAAAATAGCCCTTAAAATTAACGCATAAATTTAAAATTTATTAGTAAGTTTTTATTTTTAGGGCCTTTCACCTACTAGCTCAGGCTAGATTTGTGGACTAGGGAGTGTAAACTTCCCACAAATTATAAACTCAGACATAGTGGACCATTCATTAGGTAAATCCTTGGTTCTACCGTTGTATCTGGGAAGCTCCTCTGAAACGAGAGCTAAGCACTAGGCCGCCTGGAGGCTTGGACAGAGGGGATAACCCCCCGAATCCTTGTCAAAACGTAACCCAGGACTTTTACGCATCTAGAGATTCTGTCCCAGAAAGAGTTTCGGGCTCAGCTACCCTGCCCATGCGTATGAGTTTGGCTGACGACTGTCCCCCCAAACAGTAGGTATTGTCAAGGTAGCCTTAGTCTCTTGTCTTTTTAGGGCTCATACCCAGGTAAACAGGAAGGTTATTTCTGGTTCACCTTGAACAGACTTGGAAGGTAACCCTTGTGGAAAGTGTAGGAGGGCGGTTGGGTGATTCCTCCGCTTGTGCCTAAGAACCCCTCAAGGACGCCAAGTAACTATTCATCAGCTTTCTTCTGGAAAGTGTATCTTTATAGCCTGTTTTGATTGCTTGAGACTCTAGGATCTTTTTAGTGTATGCTCTGTGGATCTGCTTGTGTTTAGTTGGCCTTAGGGTGTGATTTTTTAAATTCTTAATTCTGGAGGACCAACTGATTAGAAGGTCAAGAAGGTTGAGAAACCTTCCTCCTCTCACACCACTAGAACCTCCACCTTTACCCCAAAGGCAGAGATTAAGCACAGGTGGTTCTTTTGAACCAGTAGGAGTAAGTGAGGTTCTTGGTGAACCGAAATTAATAGCTAACCGCTTTGAATTTGACACAGTCAAGGTAGAGGAATTACAAGATGACGAGTTTGCAAGAAATTATAATACCCCGTTGACTGATTTGAACGATCCAGTGATTGTGCAGGTTAGGCCTTTTAGTTCACCAGTGCTAGGTGTACCTGTAGGTAGAGCTATGTCTTCTGAGGGAGAAAGTTCATTTTTTTTCACCTCAACCCTTCCGGTTGAAGGGGTACTACCTCCCCCGGTTAGTACCCCTAGATCTAGTTTACCTTCCACACCCTTAAGTCCAGCAAGCCGGGTGGTCCAACCACCAGTTTACTCAAACATAGGAAGTATGTCTGGTGATATGGCTACTGGGATTCCTAGTATGCCTACAATTCCTTCTTCCTTCCCTTACACTACCCACAGTGGTCCGGTGGGATCCTCGGCCTTTGTCCAAGGATTCCTTTGGAATGGGGGGCACATACCCCCATCCAGTCCATACGTAGGTCCACCTCCTTCATATGTAGGAGTGCAGTTTAGGAGCAACACCTCTTATGAGCAAAGCTACCAAACCCCTATTTCGGTCCCATACACGAGCTCTCCCTTCTATTTTTTTAGTGGAGGGATACCTGCTCCAGCCTTTCATACCCCAACTTCTATGGGGACGACCCGAACCACTTACACTGCACCTCCCACCCAAAATCCAGTGGCTTACGGATGGAATCCGTTCCAAAGCAACCTTCCCACTTCACAACCGGTGTCTGGGGGCAACCCCACTTTTACTTATGGGCGATTGAGGGAAAGTCCCTCTAATCCCCAAGCTAATACATCTAGTACACTGGCTAGGCCAAAGCTTCCTTTTTTGGCAACTTTGAACTTGCTAGTCTTATCAAAATTGATGAACGATCTGGTGAGGCATGACCCCTTGTCGCCACCTGTTCCCACCAAACTGCCCTCGGACATCCCTAAGTTCGAAGGTAAGGCTGGTGAAGATCCTGGGGCACATGCCACCACCTTCCATCTATGGTGTTCTTCCAACTCATTGAATGAATATTCAGTGAGACTGAGGCTGTTCCAGAGGACCTTGATGGGCACTGCAGCAAAATGGTACATTGAGCTACCTTTTGCTGCTTTTAGCAGTTTCTGGGACTTGGCTTCCGCTTTCCTTAGCCACTTTCAGCTTCCGGTCCATTACAATTTTGGAACGAATTTGTTTTCCACTTTCAGACAAAACAAGGCAACCCACATCTCGGATCATATCCAAGAGTGGAGGAGGCGAAAGAGTCTCATCAAAGCTACCATCCCTCCTGAGTTTCTATTAGAGTGGTTCCTTAAGTCATTGTTGCCATACATTTCTAAGGATGTTTCCACATCACGAGTGACTAGTGAAGAAGAAGCCATACTCAGGGCCCAGCAGTTGGACTTGATTTATTCACAGTCTGGGATTCTATATGAAATTATCCTTGAGGCACAAAGGCCTTCACAAGAGGATGAGAAAACTAAGCCTGGACCCCATGCCGATGGTGTGGTTGGGTCCGTAAACTCTCCCACTGTAGAGTCTTTGACAAAAAAACTTCACCAATTGTCTGTCAAACAGTCTACGGTGGAGGAAGCAAAGGCTGCCCCCTCCTCCCAAAGTGAAAATGTTTTTGCACAAACCTCTTCGAAGGGCAATCAGCAGCCCGGCGGGAAGAAGAAGAAAGGTAAAAAGGGGGAGGGAAACCAAAATCAAAACAAGCCAAAGCCCGCGAACAATGCTGATGGGGTCAAAAAGGAAAAGAAGAAATTCAAGTTCCATTGTAAGTTGTGCCAAGGGGACCACCTTACTCATCTTTGTCCCCTCATGGAACAAGCTCAGAAGCTATTACAAACTCAACCACTGGTTGTCCTGAAGGATCCATTTCCCCAAGGGCAGAATTTTGCTTCAGCTTCTACCGTAGCAGGGGGCAGTCAAACTGCTTCTGACCCTAATTATATCAACATGGTTAGATATTCAACTTTGTTACAAACCAGGAACAAGAACTATGAGAAAGAGACTCGATGAGAAGGGTAAAGCTGTAGCTGAATCTTCCAACCCTCTCACTATAGAGAAACCTACAGAAATAATGCCAAAGATACCCAAAGGTGTCTTTAAGAAGGCTTTACATAACCCAAATGCCCGAGCCACTTCTAACTACTCGGTGGTTGAAGACTTGGCCCAGACTCCATGTGCAATGTCGACTTTGGAGGTGCTATAGAGCTATCCCACTCAGCGGAATGCCCTCTTAGGAGCTCTAGGTAGCATGGACTCTTCGAGTCTCTTAGCGAAATTTCATCTCTCTGATGTTAAAATTTGCCTCCCTTATCATGTAGCTCTATCGATAGATGTTGTCCATGGTGGTAAGACCATTGGACGAGCAGTTGTTGATGAGGGAGCCTCTACTTGTGTTATGTCCTTGGCCTGTTGGAAAGCTCTCGGATCCCCAGAGCTAGTCCCATCAACCACTTTACTTACTGCTTTTGATGGAAGGTCTTTCCGTCCACATGGTATCCTACTAGCTTTCGAGATTAAGTTAGCTGGAAAAGCAGTCTCTGTTGAAGTCGAAGTGATTGATGCTCCATTGGACTACAATTTGCTTCTGGGTAGGAATTGGACTTATGCAATGTCTGCTGTTGCATCTGCTGTCTTTCGTGTCATGGTTTTTCCACATGATGGAAAGCTGGTCACTATTGACCAACTTGATTTTACTCGAAAAGGCCGCTTAGAGTCTAAAGATTCCACTATGCCATTGGTTGATCAGGCCAAAACTACTTCACAGAGCTTGGGGGATGGAATGTACGCATCATTGATGGGCACATTCGATATTCCAGCTTCGGTCCTTTATATCGGTTCTACTACTGTAGGGAAGTCCATTGATTTGGTGGTCGATAGGACTGATCCTTGGGTCCTCCCAATCCCTCAGGAATCGAAAGTGCCCTTATCTGCAGTGGAAGTGGCATATCAAGCTATTACCCAAACCACTGTAGATCCCATTCCAGATCCTCTTACAGTCTCGGATGATCTGGAAGAAGTTTATATGCCTGCATGGGCGGAAAAATATTTACATTCCAGAGATTGCTTAGACACTGTTTTACCTTCCGATGAAGCTATTCTGGAAGCTATGTGTTCACATGATAAGATATGTGAGGATCTTCATCACCGATCTTATTTCCTTCCAGAGCTAAGCAAGATAGAAAACCAAGAGTTCCATGTGAGACTGTCGAATGATGTTGATACACCTGTCAACCCTTTACCTAGGGAAGGAGTGTTTGTCGAGGGGAATATGGCAAACATTTCCGCCACTATACCGATCAACATCTCTGTAAAGCCAGATGTCGTGGAAAATATCTATATAGGTGCAAACTGCTCTCCGGAGGAGATTGCCATTTATACTGCCCTTTTCAAGGAATTACGCGATATCTTTGCCTGGTCATATGAGGAGATGCCAGGAATTGATCCATCTATTATTCAACATGAGATCCCAACCTATCCTGATGCTAAGCCGGTTCAGCAAAAATTACGCCCCATGAACCCGCGTAAAGCGGCGGCAGTGAAGGCAGAGGTAGAAAAGCTTTTGAAAGCAGGTTTTATATATCCCGTTGCTTTGACTGAGTGGATGTCCAACCCAGTTCCTGTTGATAAAAAGCAAGGGACTATTCGCGTTTGTACGGACTTTCGAGACCTTAACAAAGCCTGTCCCAAGGACAACTAACCTACACCATTTATTGACTAGATCATAGATGCATGTGCGGGTAGTGAGGTATTGTCGTTTATGGATGGTTTTTCTGGCTACAATCAAATCCAAATCAAACCGGAAGACCAGCATAAAACTGCTTTTATTTGCCCTTGGGGTACATTCACGTATAGAAAAATTCCCTTTGGATTGAAAAATGCAGGGGGAACCTTTCAACGAGCCATGAACTTTTCTTTTCACGACATAAAAGCCATTGTTGAGCCTTACCTGGATGATCTGTCTGCTCATTCTTGCAAGAAGATCCAGCATCCAGATCATTTACGGTTGATTTTTGAGAGATGCAGATACTATAAAATTCGCTTGAATCCCCACAAGTGTGTTTTCTGCGTCGAATCAGGTAGATTGCTTGGATTCATTGTCTCTAGTAAGGGCATTCAGGTGGATCCCTTAAAAGTCGAGGCCATTGTAAATCTGCCTCCTCCTCGTTCACTTAGGCAACTTCAGAGTCTACAAGGTAAGTCTAACTTCCTTCGACGTTTTATCATTAATTATGCCAAGATCACAAAAGGTTTCATGCGACTACTTAAATAGGACACCCCATTTGTATGGGATGAAACTGCACAACTCACATTCGAGGCATTGAAGAAAGCCTTGTTGTCGGCTCCTTTATTACGCCCGCCAGATTACTCTAGGGATTTCATATTATATCTGGCCACGTCGGAGTCTACCATTGGGGTAGTGCTAGTTCAGGAGGATGAAAAGCTCATTGAGCATGTTGTCTATTATCTTAGCCGCGCTCTGGTTGGGCCTGAGCTTAAATACTCCCACGTCGAGAAGTTAGCCTTAGCGGTTGTTTATGCTGTACAGAGGTTACGACACTACATCTTACTGAGGACCACTACTGTAGTAGTGGATGTAAACCCTTTCCAATATGTTTTATCCCGACGCATTGTTGGGGCAAAATTCAACAAGTGGATAGTCATTCTTCAAGAGTTTGACTTGGTTTTCCAATCCGCTAAATCCAAAAAGTCCTTAGTTTTTGCGGAGCTTATAGCAGAATTCCCTACGGAAGAAGATGTAGTGGTTCAAGATGACTCATTCCCAGATGAGCACATCTTCCTTATATCCACCTCTGATCCTTGGTACGAAGATATCCTTATATATCTCCAGACTTTGAAGTATCCTACCGCTTACTCTAGGGAAGACCGACGCAAGTTACGTCTTCATGCTAAAAATTACCTCATTATAGGAGATACATTGTATCGACGAGGGGTAGATTCCGTCTTGCATCGCTGCCTTACTCATGAGGAAGCAGAGATTGTCCTAAATGATTCCCATAGCGGAGCGTGTGGGGGTCATTTATCTGGGTTAGCAACGGCCCAAAAGATATTACATGCCGGGTATTTCTGGCCCACCATCTTTAAAGATTGTGTGGAAGCTGTGAAACGCTGTCATCCATGTCATCTCTACACCAGAAAAATGCGGTCACATCCTGGTCCCTTGTTTCCCGTCGTCTCAGTAGGCCCCTTCATGAAGTGGGGGATCGATTATATGACATGCAACCCAGCCTCGACTGGGGGGCACGGATACATCATTGTCGCTGTCAACTATTTCACAAAATGGGCAGAGGCAATGCCTACTTTCAAAGACAATGGGGAAACAGTAGCTTACTTCGTGTTTAATTAGATTATTGCTAGGTTTGGTATTCCCAAAGTGATTTTCACTGACCATGGCAGTCATTTCCAAAATCACATGATGACAGAGCTGACCACCATGCTCGGATTTCGACAAGAACATTCTTCTCCTTATTATCCGCAAGAAAATGGTTAGGTTGAGGCTGTAAACAAAACTTTAAAAACTATCCTTAAACGTACTATTGATGCAGCCCGTTCAAATTGGCACATCATGTTATATCCTGCTCTTTGGGCTTATCGAACCAATGTCAAAACTGCTACGGCTTTTTCCCCTTTCCAACTCGTTCATGAGGTGGAAGGTATTACGCCGATTGAATGCAAAATCTCATCCTTGCAGATAGCTATTCATGTGCTACCTGACACAACTGAGCTTGAAGAACGGTTGCTCCATTTAGAACACCTTGATGAACAACGTAGAGATGCGTTGATGGAAAATCAAGCTCACAAGAATAGGGTTAAATCTCAATATGATAAAACGGTCAAACCTCAGGTTTTCTCTGAGGGGGAACTTGTCTTGCTCTGGGACCAAGATAAGGAGCCTCTAGGGGCAAGAAAATTCAAGGCTATGTGGTTGGGACCCTATGTTATGTCTAAAGTTTTGAGTAAAGGCACATATGAATTAGTAGATTATGATGGGAATAAGCTGCCTGAGCCTAGAAATGGGCTCTACCTGAAGAAGTACTATGCCTAGGCTTAGCACTTTTTCTTGTATATTAATGTATGTATTTTTATGTACATTAGGTTGTCAATTTCATTTTTTATACTATCTGCTGGTTGTTGCAGATGTATTCTGAGATGTATGTAGGTTTTGCTG
Source organism: Pseudotsuga menziesii (assembly GCA_001517045.1). Classification (NCBI taxonomy): domain Eukaryota; kingdom Viridiplantae; phylum Streptophyta; class Pinopsida; order Pinales; family Pinaceae; genus Pseudotsuga; species Pseudotsuga menziesii. Next base: position 435 of record LPNX010284842.1, on the reverse strand, counting down.
ATGGCGCCAGCCATCACACTTGTAACTTGGCTTCGGCAGCATGGGTTATCTACTCCCCCTTAGGACAGCTTGTTGCCGCAGGTGGCGCTTGTCTAGGTCCTGCTTCCAATAATGTTGTTGAGTATAGGGTTGTAATTGAGCTCCTATGGGATGCCTTTTCACGAGGCATCACCCAGCTTGAAGTCCGTTTGGATTCTCAGTTGGTTGTTTCCTAGCTCAATCGAGCTTACCATGTGCGTAATCCTACATTGTTACGTCAGTTTATGCAAATACGTTTACTGGAAAGACATTTTGAAGTTATTACTTTTAATCACATTCCACAAAACCAAAATTCATTAACTAATGCATATGCTAATTATATTTTGGACTGGCATCTCACACACATTCCATAAAATATACAGCAAATACATAAGAAACATTTGTAAATAAGCTGAC
>LPNX010284835.1:30466-61959 GCA_001517045.1 Pseudotsuga menziesii | reverse complement strand
TACAGCTCCATATTCAGTCTCCATTGTTGATAATTTGCATGATCAATTGTTAATTGCTGTGAGTGAAATTAATCTACTGCAGGCATGAATTTCTACATATTTATATACTTTTACAAATGAGTCTTTGACTACCCTTAGCCTTTTGGACTTCTTTGGCCTTTTGACTTCCAAAATTCATCCTCTAGTGTCTTGCACTAGGAAAATGGAAATAAGATAAAATAATTTACATAAAATGCCACATGTGGATAAGGAAAAAACTTAAGAGGGCCCACCTGGTCTTCCAATGAATTCACCCCATGCATCAGCTTCTGTAGCAACATTTTTGTATTCTAAAGGCTCTAGTAACCTTACATTCACTTCGTGGATAGCTAGTTGTGACTTTATTTCTTCCATTTTGGGTGGGGTTACCTGATATAGATCTTCCAAGAGAAAATTGGCGACTGAGGCCTTTGCAATCTAGTCTTTTACCTCTTTTTCCGTGATGCCTTCAATTTGTTGTATGCTTAGTTCATCCTCATGCAATCTGTCCTGGAGATATTTCAGGTGTTCATCCTCGTCCGGAAACTCCTGGATTCTTCCCACTGAAGAGGTCTGGCACTTATTATGCATTGTCCGCTTTCTCTTGAAAAAATCCACGCAACTTTCCAAAGTCTTTTCGACCCCAGTGGTCAATCTCAAAATGAACTTGCTGCTGAACTCTAGAAGTTCCAATTCTATTCTCAAAACTTCTGTTGTATTTTGTGGCAACTACTCAGGAAATGTCACTTTAGCTTCTATCCAAGTCAACTTCCCTTGAACTTTTCCTGCAACTTCTAGTAACCTTTTCCTAAAATCAATTGATACTGTTGAAATTTCTTGCAATCTTGTTTATGCTTGCTTGATCTTATATACCTTTTCCACAAGTTTTAGTTGAACTTGATATAGTTTTTTAATATCTCTGATCTAATGTATAGATCATAATATTAACTTGATGCAATTTTTTAAATTAAATTTTTTGATAACACTCTTGCAAACATTTAGTAAATTGTTGAATGGGAAATTAAGGTATTTTACTAGAATAAATTGCAGACAAAGGGAGAGGGAAGTTGGAAGAAACCAAAGATATTTCAGACATAGAATTTCCTCTTACCTAACACATTTATATGTGGTTCCATTTAGGGTTCAGAATTTGCTCCGCGAAAACCTACTACCACGCTTCTGGGCAGCTAAACCGTGAAACTAGGAAGAGTAGTTCAGTCTTTTTCAACCAGGGGATTTTAGAAACTTGCAGAGGGTTGTTCCAGAATTAATATAACATAATAAAGGGTTTTGTATAGGCTTCATAATTTATGGAAATTTCTGAGGATTTTTGGAGGAATTTGGGGGGTTTTCAACAGTTTTGGCCTAGTGAAACCTTGCACAGCGGAGGATCCCAAAAGGAAGTACGACCCCAATGAAAAATGGTTCTGGAGATATATATGGAAATTGTGTCTGTCAGTGACCCAAGGGAACTTATAGGGCTCATCTTGAGTTAGCAGAACTCATTTTACATCAAATTTGGAAAAACTAGTAATTGAAAGCTAGCAATCTAGCTAGGGTCTAAATTTAAGTAGTTAATTCATGTCAAAATGATTTCTGAGATACTTATGAATTATAAAAGAGATAAATAAAATCTCACTGAACATATAAACTCTCTTCAAACATTCCCCCAACCTTGCATATTTGTTATAGATTTCAGATTCATCAATTCCCCCTCATCTAGTGATAAAATAAGCTTTTTTGGTGAAACTAAAGACATAATTCTTTATGGATGGAGATTTTTCGACCTGATAAATATAAATTAAATAGTAATATTCTGCTACATATTATAAATCATATAATATACTTAACATTACAGGGAAACTCCAAAATAAGGGGCAGGAGGCCCATAACATGACCAGAAAAAGGGGCTGAGAGCATAGGTGAAGCATGGGCTTCATTGGAGCTCGATCTGAATAAATAAGATAATAATTCAATGGCTATAATCTATATCTCTATACCTGCAATAGAAGATAAGAGGATGGAAGGAGAGGGGAAGGGAAGGCTAGGGATCATCTCCTAGTAGTTTGAGGCACATCACTCAGAAGGAATGCTAACATAAGCATAGCTCAACATACACAACAACCAAAATGAATCAATGGGATAAAATTCTTCTTTAATAGAATTCTGGATGACCCATTTAGCAATTTACTTGGCTTGGTGACCTGTGAGAATAGGTCACCCATGAGTGGACATACTTTCCTTGCTTTGCTTTGCTTTGGATTTCCTTTTTTTCCTCTTTTTCTGACTTTCCTTATTTTCTGAACTTTCCTGCTTTTCATACTTTCCTTCTTTTCCTGTTTTATCTTGCTTTGTAGATTTATGCTACTTTTCCTGAAATATTCCGCTTTTCTAATTTTTGGCATTATTTTTGGACTCTAGTGCTTACTTGAATTCTACTCCAAGTAATTCCTCCAACCTTATCCACTAATTTGAATTGGTGGGCCAATTTTTCCATTTATTCAACATAACAAATAAATATATTAATTGCAGCAATAATATTAAATGCTCCATAATTATTTATTCCAAGTGGGTAGCAACTATGGATAAATTTAAATGCACACTCCTAATTAATTAATTGCCTCATATTAAACCCTCATTAATGATTTAATTCTATTTTTCACTAAGATCCATGGGGTTCGATCCGCTTCATGGTGCTGTCAAAATGGGAACATGGCAGTCCTCCCTTCCTAATATTTCTTGTCCTCAAGCAAAGGATCCCAAGAGGTGCATCATGATTTTGTTGCACTACTCTGATCATAATCCTCTCTCCAAGAAAATATTCACTACATCTGTAACTGAACATGCCTACTTCTATCCAAGTGAAGTAACTAGAAAGTGTGCCAAGATCCCATAGGAATATCAGAAATTCAAATATACCACTACTATGTAAACTATAAGTCCATCCAAGGAGGTGATCCTTATGTGGGAAACTGAAACCAAGTGCAACATAGATGAACTGGTGCAAAAGAGGGTTGGTTTTCTCCATCATGCCAACATGCAAACAACTTCTCCAAGGACAAACAATGCTAGGATCCCATTGCTTGTATGGCACCCCCATGGATAGGAATACCATTCAACAAAATTTGTTGAGAAAAAGAGTGCTTGGATCCCACTATTCATGCTGAATCTCCCCAAACATTAGTAACAAGAAAAAATCATCATCATATGAAATGTTGGGAAAGATGAAAACATCATACCATCATATTGGAAAATCATCCTTTCCAATGCAAACCTAAAGCTTTGAGGGCCCCTCAATCAATATATGAAACTCTCCAATGTATGGATGAATCAAAGAAAGACTATACATCCCCAAATATTCCTCCAAAAAATGAGGCCACAATTCCACCAACATTTCCATTCCAACTGAAATGTTCTCATGTGACTAATGCACATAAGGAACAAGTGTGTTATCCATGAAACTCAAGTGACAAGGGTGAGCATCCCATGTCCTAAAATTCTACTCCAAAAGAGAGTAAATTGTATCAAAATCAATAATGTTCATGTTTCCCTCAAATAACGAGGTATAATAGTCTCTATGGAACCCAACAGGTGCCCCCCTCTTCATTCAATGGCTCACTCTCTGCCATTGATCCAAGGGTGAAAAACTCGATCAATTGACCCACACATTGAAAGTAAGTGTAGATCTGATGCCTTCATGTCAAAAGTGGCTGCACACACATGCCTGTTCTACTGCTTGTAAATCATAGAAAAATCAGCAATATTAAAAACAATTTTCTTACAACAAGACATAAAACTTTTACCTTCCAGATTTTCCTCTTCAATGATTCCTCTATCCATGCATCCAATACAAGGATAAGCACTTTGATTTTATGATTTGCATGGGATGTAATTAGCCACATATTCTAAGGTCAAATTTCCTTTCCACATAGGAAGCTCATGGGGTCCTTCTTCCATAGCATGTCTCAAGAGACATTCTTTACATTCACAAGCTAGGGTTATGCAACTTTGGGCCTCAATTTCCACTATGTACTCACTTATCCAATATTTGAACAAATAAGTGTATGTTATTGAAGATCTGAATGGTGAATCCTCATGAGGGTACTTATGCAATGAGACAAGTGACTGATCAATATATTCTATGGTATTTTCCTTCACCAATAATTGCAGATATGAACATTTCTCATGCCCATCCTCCACCGGAAATTCCTCCACTATGCCCAAAACATTTCTTTCCATGCAACATGAAAGGTGTGACATTATCAACTCCTTTTGAAGTTGATAGTTCGGCAAATTGGACTCTTGAAGGGATCTTTGTGTGCTCTTCAATGAGTTACTTGTGATCTCCAACTCATGAGTGAGCCTATCAGCTTCTTCTTCTTCCTTGTTGAGTGCAATGTGGTACATATCAGCCATCATGAGGAGATGATCTCTGTCAGACAATAAGTTCATATAGTTCTGATTCTATTAATATTTCGCAGTAATCTAGGGACTAAAACACAGTCCCATAAGAGATTTCAAACACTTAAGCATGAAAATGGCATAATGGTGCTGCAATAGAATGTTGTAGCTCTGTATAATCAATAAAATAATGCTAGTACAATACAATGGTCATGCAGAGTGCATGAATGCCAATACAATTTGAATTCCCAAGGAGGTCATTCAAATTGAATGAATGGGTGTAGCTTAACTAAATGTTAGACACAATCTACACACTTAATTAACCATTGAACTAATCAATAACTGAATCTCACACTAAGTCCTAACTGAATCAGATTGCAATAGATGACCGAGTCTAACTAAAAGTGACTCATCACATGTAACTGCATGTCCAACTGAAGGAGGTAGCACATCCATAACTCCAAGTAGCTTTGATGGAGTTAACTGAAGTGACACATGTAATCAGAAGTGGTTGTAGGTGCCAATGTTAGCTCTAGTTCACAAATAATGACAAAAAATAATCAAATAATGAATGGAGGCTCCTTCACAACTCATCTTAACTGATTGTTAGGTGAAACAACTATCAATTAGCAATGAGGTGCATTTATGACACTCATATCACCCCATAATTGCTCCCTGTTTGAAGGAGGAAGCCTAGATAACCTCCCCAAATGAAGGATAAGGCTTAGTTTGCCTCTTTGATTGAAGGAGGGTGTGGGTGTGCTCATGCTGATGTCACAGTGTGCACATTTTATGCCAAGTAATTCAATTAAACTTAGGATATTGGGTAAATAGGCCAAAATTGACCAAATAAGTGTGCATCGTGGGTAAATGACTCCAATACCCCCCCTTAAGCTATACTCAGGAGGAGTAAAAATAAAATTCATGAAATGCTAGGGCCTTGACAACAAATTCCATAGGTCATTATGTACAATAATGTAACTCAAACAATGCTAAAAAATAAACTTAAATGAGGAAAAAGGGAATACCCAGTGGGAAAAACCCCCTCAAGCTAAACACTGGAGAAGTAATCTGATCACCCTAATGAACTCATCCCCAACAGTGAACGGAGGTAAGTGAAATTATTCTCTGAAAATATTTTGGTGAATATGTCTACAATCTGCTCATCAATAGGGTAGTATTGCATAATGATGGTCCTATCATGAACCAATTCCCTGATATAGTGCATGTGTATCTATACATGCTTGGTCCTCTTCCTAGTAAATGGATATGTGGATATATTAATAGCAATTTGATTGTCACAAAAGAGGACAGTGGACAAAGTACTACCAAAATCAAACTCTGAAAAATTCCTTGCAACCAAACAACTTGGATGCAAGCATTCATCGCTCCTCGGTACTCGGCCTCTGTTGAAGACAATGCAATGGTGCTTTCTTTTTGCTAGACCAGAAAATAGGTCCACCACCAAACATGAATACATATCCATAAGTAGACTTCTAATCAATAGAATCTCCCACCCAATCTGAATTTGTGTAACCAACCAACTCTATCCCATAGTCTGCAACATAGTGAATGTCGTAGGTCCTGGTGCCCTGAATATACTGGAGGATCCTGTTGGTTTCCTTCTAATGAATATCATGAGGCTTCTACATGTATCTTGATACAAAATTCATGTCATAACATATATCAGGCTGAGAATGAGTCAAGTAAATCAAGCTACCAATCAGTTGGCGGTAGATTGTGCAATCCATGGGTGGAGTGTTTTTTCCTTCTTCAAGGTTGATCCCTGAAAGGAAAGGGAATAGAGTAGAATTAAATTCAGCCATTTTAAACTTGAATAACAGGTCTGACATGTATTTATATTGAGTGACCATTATCCCATCAAAATTTTGGGCAATTTCAAGCCCTAGAAATTGCTTCAAGAGCCCCAAATCGCTCATCTCAAATGCATCATGGAGGGAAGTTTTTATGACTGAAATGGAAGCAACAGTGCTACCAGTAATCCAAATATCATAAACATATAAAAAAATTATAATAAAATTACCATCATACTGCTGTATATACACATTTGGATCTGATTTACATCTTTGGAAGTTTTGCGAGAGAAGGAAGGCATCCATCTTGGAATACCACTCTCTTGGGGCCTGTTTTAACCCGTATAATGACTTCTTTAATTTGCAAACCAAAGATGAATATGAAATGTAGCTGTTGGGCTGCTTCATGTATATATCCTCATGAAGATATCCATGTATAAAGGTATTCTTAACATCCATATGATGCAATTCCTAGTGCTTGGATGCCACAATTGCCAAAACTAGGCGGATGGAGTCCATTTTTGCAACCAGTGCAAAGGTATCATGGTAGTCCACTCCGTGGACCTGAGAGAACCATTTTGTTACCAGCCTTGCATTATATTTTCAGGTTCTTCCATCAGCAGCAACCTTTGTCCGAAACACCCACTTGCGTTGAATTAATTTCCTCCCCGGATAAAGAGAAACTAGCTCCCAAGTAGCATTCTTTTAAAGAGAATTCATCTCTTCGTCCATGGAAGCTTGCCATATCGGATATTTTTGAGCATGGTAGTAGGACTTAGGATCTTAAATAATCATTAAATAACAATTTTTGGACAGCAAATAGTCGTTACAATATAGTGAAATACCTGCTCTTTGAAAATCGGACCAGGTTCTTCTTGGATCATCGGGATTTCCAATGTTGTCACCGGCGGAAGAAAGTGTATGTTTGGCCCAAGTTGGGAGATGTGTTTGCACTTCAGGTTATGAAATTAAACTTGATTCTTTCTGGTAACTGATATTAGATATCATAGGTTCCAAATCATATTCATCACCCCAAATTTCATCATCCAAATATTTAGTAGAATATGAATGAAATTCAACAGTTTTATCCTTCACTAGTTCTACCTCTTGAAGAGGCTCATCGAACCGGAAACTTCTTTAAATGATTATTTGTTTTGTTTTGATATCCAGCAGCTTGAAACCTTTAGATTCATCAGGATATCCAATAAAAACACATTCAATACTTTGCGGTTGCAAAGCTTTTCTCTTATCATGCGGAATTCGGGCCCATGTAGTGGACCCAAACACCCTGAGATTCGACAAATCCGGATTGTGTCTGAAGTAGAATTTGAAAGGGGTATTCCATTTCACATATGAGTGAGGCACTCTTTTATAAATGTATACAACAGCATTCATGGCCTCAGCCCATAAATTTGCAGCCAACTTCTTGGCTTCCAGCATGCAAGTGGTCATCTTCTTGAGAGACTGATTCTTTCTCTCTGCTACACCATTGTGTTGGGGAGTGTAGGGGACTGAATGTTGAATTTGAATGCTAATTTCAGAACATAGTTACAGAAACTCATTACTGACATATTCCCTACCATTATCAGATCTCAAAGTTTTGATCTTTTTCCCGGATGCATTCTCAATCAGTGCTTTTAATTCAATGATTTTTTCTAAGACATCTGACTTTTTATTGATGAAGAAGGCCCATGTATATCTAGAAAAATAATCTATAAAAGTAATAACATACCAAGATACATTCAAGGATGTGATGGGAATTGGTCTGCTGATATCAGAATGAATCAGCCCCAAAATTCCTTATGCTCGGCTTGCCTTCCCCCGATCAAACTTATGCTTAGGATGCTTGCGCAAAATACAGCCTTTGCAAATTCCGGTGGTAGCTTTTATGATTGGAAGGCCTTCAACCATGGAATTTTTATTTAATTACTGTAATTATTTGAATTTTATATGGCCAAACCTCTCATGCCATATCCTAATAACCTCATTTCCATGAGTCAGCAGAGCAGTAGGATTTGCATCAGCCACAAAGTGGGAGAACTCATAGGATTTTGCATGATGATTTGCAGAGCCTTTTGCCACAAGTTTCCCAGATGCAAGTTTAGTAATTTCCACATTTTTTGGACTGAAGGATACTCTCTTGGGTTCTCCAGTATGGGTCATTTGATAGGCACTCATGAGGTTTGATGCAAGAGATGGTACATACAGAACATTGGAAAAGTAATCGTGCTTAAGATTTAATGTACCTTGTCCTTTTAAGATGATGGTAGAGTCATCTCCCATGTGGATGGGAATGCTCTTACTGGAGTCGAGAGAAGAGAAAGAGTCTTTGTTGGCCATCATGTGGTTCAAAGCTCTAGAATATATGAGTAGAGCCTTGGACTTCAAAGTGCTTGCCATGAGGGCATGACCTCCTTCATGCTGGTATTCTCGATCTTGATTTTCTTTCCTCCGAAAGATTTCTGGAAGATTTATGTTATTTCTCTCAAGGAGACAGGTAGCTTCATCTAGCTTATTTCTCATGCAGACATATTCAGGGTGGAAGACCTTCCCGCAGTATGAACACTTGAATTTTTCCTTCCCATGGTGGCCTTTGTTTTTGTTCTTCTTCGATCCAGAAGGCTCTTCTTGGTACTGGTTTTGAACTTTAGGATTAGGAGCTTTGAATTTGGTTTTGGGGTTCTTCTGCTGCTTTCCTTTCCCCTTTAGATCCTTGGGTCCTAAAGCAAATAAGGCTTGATCATAGGAGGATCTGATGATCCCCATCTAGACAAGCTTATCATGCTCTCTTGTTAGGGACTCAATGAAGGCATTAAGTGAAGGAATATTCCATCCAGGGGTTGTGAGCTTCCCCGCACAGAATGTAGAAACAAAAATTGAATAGTCAGATCCAAGTTTTGAGAGAATGGTGAGGATGAGCTGATCATCCTCCTTCTTCACCTCACACTACTTCAATAGAAGGACTATATGATTGAATTTTGTGAAAAAATCATTAAGGGTCTCAAAATTGCCAGGTTGAAGAGACATCAACTTGTCTTCAAGCTGATAAACCCTTAAGCATCATGTTTTCCATACAGGGAGGCAATTTGGTCCCAAATCTCTTTCGAAGTCTTCAATCCTAAGAGATGGAATAGAAGATCCTTGGAGATAGAGAGACACAAGAAACTGAATGCTTCATCTTTCTTATTCAAAAATCTATCCTTGTCTATAACATGAGTAGGCTCTTCTTCTGTGTCCATAGTGACTTGGTAGAGTCCTCTGGCACGTAGCTGGATCTCCATGTCTCCTTTCCATTGATGTAAATTGAACGGAGTCAAAAGATCTACGGAAGAAGCCATATCAAACTGTTGTAGCAAATGCAGTGAGCTTGTAAAACCTGCAAATCAAAACAATAAAGTCACCGGAAGGTTGAACAACCTGCACATTTTAGGTTTTCATCACACCCAACATAATTGATCAAGCAAGCTTGATCAACAATTCCTTAACTTGGGGTATTAAGTGGTAAACCTTCTGCTTCTGGTGCAGTGTTGGAATTTGAGCTTTTGCATAATTTTTCATGCAAGATCCATAAAAAACCATGTTTTTGATGAGAATGAGCTTTGTCCTGCCGTGAGATTTGATACCATATTAATTTGTCACAGTAATCTAGGGATTAAAACACGGTCTCATAAGAGATTTCAAATAATTAAGCATAAAAATGGCATAATGGTGCTGCAATAGAATGTTGCAGCTCTGTATAATCAATAAAATAATGATAGTACAGTACAATGTTCATGCAGAGTGCATGAATGCCAAGACAATTTGAATTCCCAAAGAGGTCGTTCAAATTGAATGAATGGGTGTAGCTTAACTGAATGTCAACCACAATAGGCACACTTAGTTAACCACAAAACTAATCAATAATTGACTCTCACACTAAGTCCTAACTGAATCGGAGTGCAATAGATGACTAAGTCTAACTAAAAGTGACTGATCACATGTAACTACATGTCCAAGTGAAGGAGGTAGTGCATTCATAACTCCAAGTAGCTTCGATGGAGTTAAAAAAAGTGACACATGTCATCAGAAGTGGTTGTAGGCACCAGTGTTAGCTCCAATTCATAAATAATGACCAAAAATAATAAAATAATGAATGGAGGCACCTTCACAACTCAGCTTAACTGATTGTTAGGTGAAACAACAAACAGTTAACAATTAGGTGCATTTATGACACTTAGATCACCCCAGAATTGCTCCCTGTTTGGAGGAGGAAGCCCAGTCAGCCTCCTCAAATGAAGGAGAAGGATTAGCTGGCCTCCTTGACTGAAGGAGGTCATGGGTGTGCTCATGCTGATGTCATAGTGTGCTCATCTAATTCCAAGTAAGTCAATTAAACTTAGGATAGTGTGTAAATAGGCCAAAATTGACCAAATAAGTGCACATGTTGGGTAAATGACTCCAACAAATTCATCTTAGCCATGCCTTCTTTTAGTGCTATGCACTCCTCCATAAAGGATTCTCCTCCCATTTCTCCACCAGAATCTTTCCAACAACATCTTGCTACCAAGGCATTGATGTCCAATTTTTTTTCATGGTTTCCATAAGATTCTTTCTTTCCTCCTTTAGTGATCCACTCAAATTATGTGGCTCACAAAGAATATCCTCCCCCAAGTTTTCTTTTTCTGATAGTTGACATCTAGGAAAATTTTGCTTGTGGCATGGATCCACAACACAAAACTCATTCTCGGCATACGAGTCGGCCTTTGAATTTTCTGCAAAATCACTTCCATGATGTGCAGTGGAGGGTATCTATGAAGGTTGGAATGACATGTGATATGGACATAAATTATAGAGCATATCATGCCCTGTCATTTCAGCTTCATCATGCTGCAAAGGAGTCCAAAATTATGAACTGTGCTCATCTCTCTGAATCAGATTTTTCTCCTTCAGTTTTCCTAGTTCATACCTAGCTGGTGGGTGCTTGCCTTCCACTTCAGTCAGAAGTTTAGATAATGAATTCAGATCTGATTTTTGTTCTTCTTTTGGATCTGATACAAAATATTCCTTATCATCATTGGTAGTATCACTCTCCTTTGCATTGATTTTTGGTTCACTAACATATAAACTAGGAGCATATTCATCTCCCTCACAATTGTCCTTCATCTTGCAGTCCTCAGAGGAAAGTGAAGTCTTTCCATCCTCCCATGGATCAGTTGGTTGCAGGTGTACATGGATTCTGAGAAAATCAGAACTTTTATCATTCATTTTATTCACCTTATCCTCTTTCTGTACATATACTTTGGTGGTCTGCTCCTCCACCAAATTTTCTGGTTCACACCTGAGCGGTCTGGCCTTGTTTTCTTCTTCATTATGTGGCTCAAGAGGTGACTGTAAATATGATTTGTGTACCTATTTTGGATCTGATCCAAAAGATGTATCACCACCCATACATGAGCCAAAACCTTGAGCAGGGATCCAAAGATCACCCACCAAGAAACTTGAAGTGCATTCCTCTTTAACTTCTTCTCTTATGCAACCACCTTGTGGTGATTTGCACTCCACCTTCTGGATCTTTGTCTCCACTTCATTTCTATTCTCCTCCAAGTAACTTGATACTTTTTCATCTTTAGTGGTACTCATGTCACAATATTTAGAATCTCTGTTTGAAGGAAAACCAAACAAAGTTTTAAATCTTGAACATGCAGATGGCTTGGGGAAATCTTCACCTTTGGTTCCTTCTTCTTCTTCTTTTCTCAGAGAGGTGGAACAACTTGGTTTATCTCTGGATAGCTTGCTTCTCTTTAAAGAATGCTCATAATAATTATCAGGCCATAATCCATACTTGAAATAAATATAATCTCCAAAAGAAAGGTTTGCACAAATATTCCTACCCAAAGTTATATAGTCCTCATAGCAGTGAGACATGTTCTCACATGCTTCAATAATCTCTGTTAAGTTTTTCTTAACCATTGGAGAATCAGATTTGATCTCTTCCCCATATGATGTCCAATAGTATTAATCATATTCATATTTTGGTAGGCCTCCATCAACATAGAGGATTTCTTCTTCTTCATATCTTCTTCAGTATTCTTCATACTGCTCATCATAGTCATCCTCATAGTATGACATGGCTGAAAATTTATTCACTTCGATATTTCTTTCCACAGGATGATCCAAGGAAAAAGATCTGATACCACTGTAATATCTCTGATCTGATCTACATACCAGAATATTAACTTTTTGCAATTTTTTAAATTAAAATTTCTGATAACACTCTTGAAAAGATTCAGTAAGTTGCTGACTGGGAAATTAAGGTATTTTAATGGAATAAATTGCAGACAAAGGGAGAGGGCAGTGGGAAGCAACCAAATATATTTCAGACATATAATTTTCTTCTTTTCCTGTTTTATCCTACTTTCTGGATTTATGTTGCTTTTCTTGAAATATTCATCTTTTGTCATTTTTTGTATCATTTTTGGACTCTAGTGCTTACTTGACTTCTACTTCAAGTAATTCCTCCAACCTTATCCGCTAATTCGAATTGGTGGGCCAATTTCTCCATTTACTCAGCATAAAAAATAAAAATATTAATTGCAACAATAATATTAATTGCTCCATAATTATTTATTCCAAGTGGGTAGCAACTATGGATAAATTTAAATGCACACTCCTAATTAATTAATTGCCTCATATTAAACCCTCATTAATTATTTAATTCAATCTGTCACTAGGATCCATGGGACTCGATCTGCTTCATGGTGATGTCAAAATGGGAACATGACAAGTTTCCTCCGTATTAGGACGACTTGCTCTCGGAAGGGAGTGATATCAAGTGGCCTTTCATTAGCTTCCTTAAGCTGAGTTTGCAGTGAGTTGTTCTATGCCTCCATCTCTCCTACCCAATCTCTTATCTCTTCGGTTTGTCTTCTAGCTATGGATTTCTATGCCTCTACTTCTGAAATATTATTTTCAATATCCTTGTTTTCTCCTTCTATGATTGTAGTTGAAAGCTCCAATGCTTCCTTTTCTTACTCTAAATCCTGGTATGCCTTTTGGAGTCTTTCAAATTTTGAAAGAGTTGCCTTATGTTTCCTTTTCATTTCTTGACCTTCTCCTCTTTATTTAACTATAGTATCCTTCATTCTTATCATCTTTTCTTTGTATTGATATTCATTTTCCATCAATTTGTTGATATTATCAGCATTCGCTTGAGCGACTGCGATGGTGTCTGATTCCATTAATTTTGGATCTTGGTTGGTGCCTTCCACGATAGCTTTATTAGTCATTGTGACTACCTCAGGATGGGTACCAACCTTTAATATTTTTTTTTCGATCTCCAAACAATGGTTTTCTTCTTTGGTTCAAAGAATACTGTGTCTAGGAATGCCACTGCGTGATGCTTGGATGAAGTAAAAGGCACTAATCCCAACTCTGTAAAAGGGAGGTGTCCTTATATTATTGTGTCTCTTGATGTAGAAGGAGGATCTACTCGATTATCCTGAGTGGTATCCTATTCCATACTCTCCCTGTCTTTATCTTCCTGTTCCTTCTTTCTTAACTCTTCAACTACTTGTTCAACTTCCTTTTGTAATATTTCTTCTGATTCTCTTTGAATCCTTTCCTCCTCTTCCTTTCGAAGTTGTTCTTCTTTGGATTTCTGTTGAAGTGGATCTTCTTCCACCCTTTGTCTTTGAGCTTCTTCAACTAGTAATTCCTCATCTTCCTCTATTAGCATTTGTGCCTCTTTTTCTCGTTTATTAGCAACTTCTTCCTGCTGTTGCTGTTGTTTTGTGGTGTTGCTGCTTCCTTTTCCTCCCATGGTTGTGATATTCTATCTGAACCATTTATTCAAGGTAGTCATATTACACACATTTATCTATATCTCTTCATCCTTTTCCTAATGATCAGAATATGCAAAATGCACTTTTACAAATGCACAATGTGTTGCAACCTTGCACTAGGAATCATTCCTATGGAAACTCTTCTCACCGAAGTGGAAATTTTCTAGATTCTTTATAAAGTATGGCACACTCTTTACCTTTAAGAACTTGTAACTACTAACATAGAAAAGCATTGGTAGATAAACCACCTTCTTCATGTCAAAATGAAAATTTCCGAATCCATCTAGGAAAAGATGCTTCATTGCCTCCTTATGGACTATGTAATCTATGTCATACCTAGGCAGTAGTGACAGGGATTTGGTTCATCCATACATCCTTAGATAGGTGCCCTCCTTAGAGAAAAAATAGTCCTCGTACTCACATATAAATTCTAGTGAACCCTTGGACATACACTTGCACTCCTTGAGAAAAATAAGCTGGTGTAGAGGCATCATAAATTCTTCACAAATAAGCTTGTAGAAGTTGTGGTACTTGTGATCCCATAGAATCTGATATGAAACATAGATGGGTGTGTCAAGGTTTCATTCCAACTACAATCAATCAAATGCGACCCCATGCAAAATTCTGATTTTATTTGAAGTAGACCTCCTAATGCAGCAACTATACAGGAAGAGAAGTTGTTTGCTACAATTCCAGCCCAATTAAAAATAGTGGCTTGCATGGCCACATGATATATCAATGGGATGCAACTCATCTTGTAAAACTTCCCATTTTCCCTTGTAGATTTTTTGTTTAGCATCAGGGCTATAAGCACGTTGGGAGTGCGTAAGCTGGAAGTCTCGTATTCACCAGAGGTTTTCTGGCGAAATTGCTTCCCTGCTATCATCATTCATTTTTCACATTCAATGTAGTCTAGACTCAAACTATTTATCCACTCATCTGTAATCATGATTTGTGGAAAGGGTAGTTTGCAAGCCTTTCTTATATAAGCAAGGGTGAAGGAAGCAAAAGATTGTCCTTCGGTGTTTGAAATAATCATAGTAGTTGCATCTGCCCAAGGTAGCATCCATCCGATTACCTCAACACAAGGGAAGAGCTTAGGGCATGTAGATAATTTTGTGATACCTGAATTTTTGATGTTTACATATAATGGTATATCCTCTAGACCTACATCTGGTACGTTCTGATCCTTGACCATGTGGTATATATGACCCCATTTAAACTCTGGCTCGGCTCCGGTGACAGCATTGGTATCTTCATAAATAATCTCCACTCTGGGCAAGACCTCCACATCTGAATCCTCCTCATGGAACTTGGCCTTCTTCTTCCCACCCTTCTTTGGCATGTTGTGGTGTGAAAACTGAAACTGTAACATAACCATACCAAGAAATACCTTATTGTCATTGTGATCAAACAACATGCATTCATATCAATATGATATACTAGAATGAAAAGCTACTATTACGATGCAAGATATCAATGAAACCTATATAACAAAACATAAGATTGCATTCGGTTTTTAATATGATGGAGATCAACACATGTCTTTACCGATTCATCCTTGAACATCTCAAGTAAACCTGCGATGAAAATAATTTCTATAGGTTATCTAGACATTTTAATCTTGTGGCAAGGTATATATTAGTTCAAACTGGAATGGATAAAATTATTTCGGGTGCAAGCTCTAAATGATGTATTGGGATTTAGACCTCTTATTCCTTGCTCTAATTCATTTATCTTGTATTTTAGGTCAAGATACAGAAGAAATAATCAAATATGGTTTTAATTCATACACAAGGCTTGTCAAGCTCATTTCTGCTTAGTATTCATTTGGTTTTAACATCAAGACACATAAATCAATCTTTCTTTTACATGCAAGAAAACAATCAAAGAGAAACACAACAATGGCTTTGTATTTTGAAACCAAAGGCAACTCGAAACCTTAGGTGGACCCGAAACCCATGAAAACTTGTTGAAACCACAACGCCGACAACAGGGGAAAAATATGCGGCTTGGAAAGAAACTCTAAGCCACACTTGGAAATGTGACACTCCCTACTGCGCTAAACCATTAATTTCTCCATGTCATTGTACACAAGGCTTGTCAAGCTCATTTATGCTTAGTATTCATTTGGTTTTAACATCAAGACACA
The DNA here is from genome assembly GCA_001517045.1 of Pseudotsuga menziesii. Taxonomy (NCBI): domain Eukaryota; kingdom Viridiplantae; phylum Streptophyta; class Pinopsida; order Pinales; family Pinaceae; genus Pseudotsuga; species Pseudotsuga menziesii. Next base: position 45,754 of record LPNX010284835.1, on the reverse strand, counting down.
TAAATCAATCTTTCTTTTACATGCAAGAAAACAATAAAAGAGAAACACAACAATGGCTTTGTATTTTGAAACCAAAGGCAACTCGAAACCTTAGGTGGACCCGAAACCCATGAAAACTTGTTGAAACCACAACGCCAACAACAGGGGAAAAATATGCGGCTTGGAAAGAAACTCTAAGCCACACTTGGAAATGTGACACTCCCTACTGCGCTAAACCATTAATTTCTCCATGTCATTGTATAAAAAGGAAAACCAGACAGGGCATAGTTGGTGAAACACTCGACCTACCGCAACTTCATCATTACAATTCCAAAGGTCTAACAGATCCATCTCTTGGGCTTGAAAGGCCGAAACAAACGCTGCGGCGAAGGTGGAAAAAAAAACAATAAGGCCAAGATAGCAAGTTCAGTGAGGCTAGGGGTTCTAATGCAACCTGACTTAAAAATACTTAGTGGTCGATAAGTAAAATCAAAACCCTAAAGGAGCTAGGTATTGGCCATTTAAATGCGGTGATAGATAGTAATGGTAGAAACCGTAAAACCGTAACCCTAGAACCAAAAAGGTCGTTCTACCGAACCTTTCTTAACACAAATAGTGAAATGATAAGGTATGAGGCCTACCTAGAAAATGATGGTGAGGATGCTGGTACAATGCTTGGCTCAAGCAGTCTGTAGACTCCAAGTGGAAATCGTCAATTAGGCAAGTTCAAAATTGAGTAGCAGTAACAGTCTGTAATAAACAACCGAGATATATATAGAAAAATCATGAAAAAGGTAACAAATGCGGTCACTGGGAAATTAATGGCTCATGGATGAAAACATTGTTTTGACTCCTAAAACCCCATCGGTGATCTTTACCAAATTGGCATGAAAAATGAGTCATAAAATAAAATACATGATAGTTTCGTCTCCCAAATATGAGTTCTTCCGACACTATCGCGGAGACTCAACAACAACTCCTGAAAACACATCGTCAACATGATTCATGGAAAAAATCCGCAGGTAAAATCGGTCGTAAACCTTCAGTTTCACTGAACGCATTGGCATAAAACCTCGAGTTATGCCAACATTGTCGGAAAAACTTGTTGAAAAGCTCCAAAGAAAAGGAGGTCAGAAAACATATAAAAAGCTTCTAAAGAAATGGTGTCAAGTGGTAAACATGAGTTCCTGCTGATAGCTTAGGTGTTAAATGCTGAGTCGGTCTGAAACTATCAGCTCCACTTAGCAATATTATCTGACAAAAATTCCGCGACCAAACATGTCGGCAAGCAAACACAAGTGTCGCTGATGGTGTCGGCCCATAAATGCCAGTTTTTCCGACATGGTCAGTTAAAATTCAACAAATTCTCCCACAATACTTAGGCTATGGACAAAATCAAGAACAAAAGCATCGGATGGTAAAGCTGGGTCTTCCAGACATGTCGGCTCGACTCGATGAGTTCATCCGACATATCGAGGAAAACCTGAGTTCTAACTTAGAAAAAAAAGGATTTTCTAATTTGTTGAAATGAAGCTAAGTCATGAAAAGAAAATTTAAGGAGCAAAAGTAGTCTGAGAAAGGCTAAAAGCTAAAAAATTCTAAGGAGGGGCCCTAAAATCATAAAATTTCTGGGGTAGTGGTTGCAGCAACAAAAATCGGCAAAAAGCTGGTGAAAAAAGATCTTTGAAGAAACTATCATTTTAAAATAAAAAAATGCTATATGGAATTTGATTAGAGGAACCTATCCCAAGCTTCTTTCAAGATCATTTAAGAGTCTATACTTTTCCAGTGATGTAAGATTCAGAGCATCACATTGATTGTAGTCCCTTGGGGTATGGTAACTAAGATCAGAAGTCCCGATGACTCTCTTGGGGCCAAAATGTGAGATTCATTTTATCTCTATATTTGGTTGTTGTCAGATATGACACCACATGATCATGGCAGAGTTAGACATATGCATTCATTTGTTTCTCATTCCCATGCAATTTTCATTCTTTTGATGCTTAAGACTTTTTTCTTTTGAGTCTTCCTTGATTGCTTCTTTTACTTTTGAGATTTGATTTAGGTTCTTCCATCCATAATGTCCTTTTGTGTGAGTGACGACTTGTTTCAGCTCACGGATGGAGAAGAAAATTTTGAGCAATCCTTTTATTTTACTAATTTATTTCTCCAGTATATCTTCTTGATACATACTTTTTTTTGGAATTTTGACTCTTTATATTAAGCCTTTTGGCTTTCATTTTGTGGCATGGGATAATTTTGAATACCATACACTTGTCAGTTCTACTTTGTTTCCGCGGGTCTTTCGTAACGAGCTTCTTAGGACAAATATTAGTGTCAAAGTGTATGGAGCCACATATAGTATTCTAGACTTCATATACCTTAGTTATTTTACAGGATTTAAATAGGACTTCAATGTGTTCTTGAAATAATTTCCCTTCAGCAGTCTATCAATTTAAAGAATCTTATTTTTGATCAAAATCTTGCATAAATAACTTACAATGAGCAGTTCTTGGATTAAAAGCAGTTGGAAATTTGTTCAGATTCCTATGTCCCCAAGAACCAAAAGATTGAGCTTGCTTATTCTGAAACAAAAACAACTAAACTAAAGCAAATCATCAAAATAAAGCAAATTATTATTTCAAAACAAAACAATAGGGAAAGAAAGTAAATCTGCAGAAAGAAATCAAGTAAAACCTAAAAGAAATCAAGAAAAGAAATGGAAAAGGTTTATTTATGTACACAAGGACTCCCTAAAAAACTAGGTGAAATAATGTTTGAGAACAAGGCCATTTACAAGAATATTCTCTTCCTTCCCTTGAAAATATTGTAACTTATAAGTCGAGGGGCCTATCTTCTTAGGAATCTGAAAGGGGACAACCCATAGATGTTGGAATTTGGTATGTTTTCCATTCTCATCATGTGGGTGATCCCAATTTAGAACCAAGTCTCCAATCTCAAAAATACCTTTTCCAGACTTTCGTTTATTAAACCATCTCTTGACAATTTCTTGTTGTTGTTTAAATATTTCCTTAGACTTAACCCCGGACTCTTCAAGCTTCAACAAAGTGTTAATACGAGTTTGTAAAATGTCACTACCAGAACCTCGTGAGCCTTGAGCTAACTGAGATTATGGAAGCAAGCTATTTGGGGGTAAAATAACCTCTTTCCCATAAACTAGAGTATAAGGGGACACTCCTAAGGATTTCTTTAGGGTGACCCTATCTTCCCATAATGCATTGGGGAGAGTTGTGTGCCAACTTCTTTGATTTTCAATAACAGTCTTTTTCAGAATTTTGATCAGATTTTTGTTTGTGGATTCCACTAACCCATTTCCCTGAGGATAATAATTGGCAGAATAATGCAATTTGATTCCTTTATCACTAGCGAATTCAATCATTTTGATGGATGAAAAATAAGACGCATTATAAAAAACAAGTGAAATTGAAACCCAAAACTTGGTCGTGATATTTTATTATAAGAAGTCGATAACCATGTCCTCATTCACTTTGCGTAGTGGTACTGCTTCTACCCATATTGTGAAGTAATCCATATCTGTGAGAACATTTATGTTGTAGTGAAGAATTTGGATTGATTTCTCTGATGATTTATATGCCCCACTGTTCGAAAGGCTCTGAGATAATAATAGCTTGCAATGGTCTGACTGATTTTGCTAATCTCCCACCACTTCTTTGACATACATCACACTTTCTCACATATGCATGAGCATATTTAAATAATGTTGGCCAATAATATCCAACCCTAAGGATCTTGTGAGTAGTAGTATCTCTAGAGAAGTGTCCTCCAATAGGGCCATCATGCAATTCCTTAACGACTTTGGAAGCATCTTCCTGCTCGAGACATATCAGAAATAATCCATCGTAGTTCTTCCTGAAAAGAATGCCATTAATTATTTTTTAAGAGCCCGACTTTAGATGAAGCACTCTTATTTTATTAGAGTTCCAATGAGCTGGTAAATATCCTTGTTGGAGGTAATGCACCAGGTATCTATACCAAGATTTAGGAGCAATAAAAATAGGACACACATCAATTATATTTAACTATACTTCATTTTCCCAATCACAGTCTTCATCATTATGACCTTTTTCAATTAACCTGAATAGCCCTTGACCTTTGATAATATTGGTTGGTTTGAAATCTAAATCATATTCCTGCAATGATGTCACCTAGTTCCCTCTTCGTTCACCCAATTCTCTTTGCACGAAGAGGGTTCTAAAAGATGGATGAGGGACTATTACCTTGGTTCCATTTTTTAAAATGTAAGGTATGAATCGTTTCACTTCTTTAAATATTGCATATGCTTGTTTATCTATAGCAGGATAGTTCAATTCAACCCCTTGACACCGAGTGCTCATAAATGATATTGGGTACTCATCTCCCAATTCTCCCTTTTGTGTAAACACTGCTGCAAGTGAGTTCTCAGAAGTGAAAGTGTACAGAATAAAATCCTTTTCAAAATCAGGACTTCTTAGGGAAGGTGCATAAGCTATTGCTGCTTTGAGGTCATTAAAGGAAACCTTCTCCACATTGGTCCATTTAAATTGCACACTCTGATTTACCATTTGTTGCAAAGGTTTTACAATTTGTGCAAAGTCATGAACAAACCTTCGAACAAAATTTATAGTACCCATAAATGATTGCATACCTTTCTTGTTATGGGGTAAGGGAATTTGAGATATTGCTTCTATTATCTCCAGGTCTATGGAGATTCCCTTTTTCGAAATGATATGTCCCAACAGTTTTCCTTGTAATACTGTGAAGATGCTTTTCTTTGGATTCAAAGAGATTCCATACTTTCTACAGTGATAAAAAATATGTTTTAAATGAAAATCATGATCCTTTATTTTCTTTGACAAAACTATTACATTATCTAGATATACCACTACATTGTGGCCGATCAAACCCCACAAAGCGATATCCATTTCCCTTTGAAACGTAGCTCCAACATTGATGAGACTGAAGGGCATTCTTCTGTAAGAAAAAGTTCCCCACTTCGTTCGAAATGTAGTTTTCGGCCTGTCTTGCTCAACTACCAATACTTGGTTATAGCCTGAAAACCTATCTAATAAAGAGAACAAATCATAACCTGATACAATCTAGAGAATTTGTTCCATTGGTGGAATTAGAGAGTTATCTTTATATGAAGCTCTGTTCATATTTCTGAAGTTGACACATAATCTTATTTGACCTGACTTTTTCCTCAAAAAAATATGTTTTAAATGAAAAACATGATATTTTATTTTCTTTGACAAAACTGTTACATTATCTAGATATACCACTACACTGTGGCCGATCAAACCCCGGAAAGTGATATCCATTTCCCTTTGAAACGTAGCTCCAACATTGATGAGACTGAAGGGAATTATTCTACAAGCAAACGTTCCCCACTTCATTCAAAATGTAGTTTTCATCCTGTCTTGCTCAGCTACAAATACTTGGTTATAGCCTGAAAACCCATCTAATAAAGAGAACAATTCAGAACCTGATACAATCTAGAGAATTTGTTCCATTAGTGGAATTAGATAGTTATCTTTATCTGAAGCTCTGTTCATATTTCTGAAGTTGACACATAATCTTATTTGACCTGACTTTTTCCTCAATGGGACCAAATTGGCTACCCATTCTGAATGTCTGACCCTGAAAATAATCTTCACATCAAGTAATTTCTTTACTTCATTTTGTATTAAGGGATCCAACTTGGGCTGCATTTTCGTTAGTTGTTGCTGAAAAGGTTTTACACCCTCTTTAATGGTAATAATGTACTGAATAATACATGTATCATATGTTTTCAGGTCTTCATATGTCCAATCAAATATATCTTTTACCTGCTAAAACAAATTGATAAACCTGCTCCTTTCTCCGGGCGAGCAACACTTTTCCAAGTTCATGTATTTGGGCTCAGCTTCTATCCCTAAATTGATCAATTCATATTGCATAGATGAACTATTAGTCTTGATATTAGTTGGAATTTTGAACTTGTGATGTAATTCAAACATCTCTTCTAGTGTTCTCACTCCATTGGGCATGAAATTCCTGTTATTTACTTCTTCATTTCATATATTTGCTTGATGTTCTTCATCATTAATCAAAGAGTCTTTAAATTTTTTCTCATTTGTCAGGAAATCGATATTTTTCTCATCATCATCAAACACCCTTAGATTTGTAACATTATCTGGTATTGCTGGTCTGAAAATAAGTTCAATAGCACATTTGTTATTAGTAGGTACTAACCTAGCAACAAAAACAACTAAAAAGTCTCCTGCAACATTCTTTAATCTAGGAATTTAATATATATTGAAAGCATTAAAATGTGCAACCATATTCCAAACTTCATATTGATACTCTTTCAGTAGTGGTGATGAACAATGTATTGTGTCTCTAACCTGTCTGATCACTATCTCGGAATCACCAAAAACTTTTAACTTCTTAACATTTAGTTCAATGGATTTTGTCAAGCCCTGGACTAGAGCTTCATGCTCAGTAGTTTTATTCATACATTCAAACTCTAGTCGACAAGAGAAAAATTGTTTGTTCTTTTCTTGGTCAATCAGGACACATCCCGCTCCTGATCCCTCTTGTGACTTGGAACCATCAAAGTACAAAAGCCAAAATCTATCTTCTAAATCTACTTGATTAGTGTTACTTTCTATGTTAGAAACTAAGTTTACTATATTACAATCAATATCATCAGTCCGTGAAAAATGAAGGGGTTTGGATTATGTGTCTAATTCACGACTAGCTTCTTGAGCTTGATAATTTCCAGGTTCAAGCTCTAAAAATTAGTTACCCTAGAATGAAGTTGAGAAGTCTATTGGTTCATTTTTTCCTTCCAATTAAGTTACATTGTGTTTCATATGTGGTTCTCTCATTAATTTAATCTGATTTTGACTATTCTTATAGGGAAGCCACATATGGGACTAATCAGTTGCAAAGTACCCATTAAGTTTTGCAGACCAGCCCCTACTTAATATCAAACCATAATCTTTTGGGATGTCTATTACCATGATATCAATGAATTGACAAAATCTATCATTTGTGAATAATTGAATCAATACATCTTTCATTTCTCCTATGACCTTGACAACATATCTGTCCAATTGAATAATCTTACATGAGGATGGTGTAGGTTGACCATTAATCTTTTTACATAGTGAGAGTGGTATGACATTAGATGAAGCCCCAGAATCCACCAGACAGTTATGCACATTATGATTGAAAATATCAAAGGATAGAAAAAAGGGAAAAGTTTGTGATTTAGATTCCCCCCCAATACTTGGTTCGTTAATTTATTTGTCAGGTTCAATGTCTTCCTGAGAACTAATGGGTTGTGGATCAAATGCTTCCAGAAGCTTCTTTCTTTGTTGTGGAAAATTGCATAATTCAAACAAAGAAATGTTTGCTTTAGTCTTCTTAATGTCTTCCACGATGTCATATCCCATGTATGTTCCACCATACCTTTCTTAATGTTTTTTGTTTTATTTATCAAAGCATGTACAGGTTTGTTAACTATTGGGTTGATCTCTTTAGTATTTTCCGGATTAAACTTAGGTGGTGTTTGGGTAGTACTGAGGATTCTCTTCAAACTTTCCTTCACTGTCTCTGTCTTAGGCAGAACTAGACTTTCATCCACTACATGCCTTTTACTTCGAGTTGTGACATTTATGGAATACATTTGAACTTATTTCGTTGATTCTTCTTCATCCTCCCCTAGTGTGCTCGCCCAATCCCATACGACCAATGTGGTTTCCTCAGTTGTTTCTTCTGGTTCTTTTGTTGGTTTTCTTATGCTTCAGGTTCTACAAATTTTGCATATAACAATTGATTCATCACCAAAGTCATCAAATTAATCCACCGTGGATAGCTTTCCTCAAAGTGCAGTACTTGGTGGAAAGTACAAAAATTGTCCAGGCCTACCTCATTGAAATTTAGGACAACAGAACTATGCACATGTCTTGGAGATGGTCCATTCTCTTCCTTCTTCTTATAGTATGGTTTGAATGTCCTTTTGGAGGTACTAGCTTCTTTGTCCTTTTCTAGATCTACTACTTCTGCACCATATTAACTACATTCTCCAATTCACCTGAATGTTCTTCTTTAAGTCTGTTTAACACAAAAGGTCTTTTTCTAGCCACTAGTTTTATTTCTGATTCTACAGTGTGTTTGGCTATACTGTCATGTTCAGTTTATACTTTAATGGCCTCATCATAATTTTATACCAACGTACGTTTGACTGCTCTTTTAACAAACATTGCTATAGAGGGACTTAATGCTGAAGTATAGTATTCTATTAAATTTTCTTCTATTGGTTTTATTGTAGCACTAAAATTACTTAGATGAGCAGCAAACCTTTGGTTGAAATCTTGAAATTTTTCTTTTTATCCACCCTCAGAGAGAGAAATTATTTTGTAAGGGTGGTGATGGTTCGTTGACTACCAAACATGCTTTTAAATACCCTTCCAAAAGTGTTCCAATCGGTTATTGAGTTGGATTGTAAACTGAAAAACCAAGCTGAATCTTTAGCCTCAAAGGTATGTGGAAACAACCTACACACAACATCTTCATGTTGAAAACCTAAAAGTTCCAATGCTAAGTAATAAATTTGCAGGTGATATTCAACGGAAATGCCCTTCCCGGGATCAAACTTTGGTTGAGCATTTTTTGGATGCTTGGGAAAATCATGAAAGGGTGTGTCCAGATTGAGTGGTGTTCTGGCCCTCCATGCTGGTTGATTAGCATTTTGGGGTTGATTAGTGTTTGCATCCATAATTTGACAAGGAGTTTGTGCTGGAGACAGTAGAGGTGAATGTAGCAGAGACTGAAATGTAGGGGAATCTGGTCCCAATTGATCAAGCGGTTGGATGATTTCTTGTATGGATAAATCTATCAACTCTTTCAACTTTTCCATCAATATTGAATCTTTGGTATAAGAAGGTAATTTACTGGAATCCTTCCTTCTTGGTAATTTAGGAATTACTTTCAATCCTCCAATATTCTTTACGTAAGATCTGGTATGTTTTCTTAAGTGATTAACTTCTTCAAACGAAACAACATATAGATGTGCCGAACCTTACTCTTCATAACCTACTTTCTCTTGTTCTTAAGGAATGAAATTTTTAGGAAAGTTAGTTTCAGAGGTATTTCCAATAAAATAATTTCTTGTAAACAGATGTCCTCTACTAGCCATGCACTGGTTGTCCTTCTTCTAGTGCCTAAACTGTTGATTCCTAGAAAAATCTAAGGTACCGATAGTAGGGATTCTCCCTAGTAAGAAATCCCAACTAGATCGTTCACCGTTTGGTGTCGGGAACCCGTATGGTTAGCGGCCCGACTACCATAGAATTAAAGTGTTTAAGTCTATTTTACTGGTTGCATCTCGGTCCACCGTTTATGTGATTTTATGTTTAGGAATGAAATGCAAGTGCCTAAACTAAATGCAAGTGATTGATACATAAGAACCTCCAAAGAACTGCATAGGTTCTTACCTCTCACCTTACATGAATCATTGCTTCTCAATCACTTCTAGGTTAAGCAAAACTAATGTATTCTAAGCTATTCTATCTATCTAACCTATCCCCAAGGGGAGAAGAATTTGTATCTAATAGAGTAATGTACTGTAATGCTACATATTGAATCCTACAGGTAGCTGTTCACATTATACATACATAATCACAACATAAACTATAAACAAAGATAACTTTGTAATATTAAAGAATTAATTACTCATTATATGCACAAGATTTCTAACAGAAAGTAAAATCATTCATCATTGCAGAAATAATTCATTAAGTTAGAACGATCTCACAGTTGCACAGCAGCTAAATAATAAGTAGTTCAACATTAGCAATCCACACAATACATTTGAAAATTTTACAGTCCTTCCTCCAGCAAAAGTTGGTTCTCCTTTATTCATAAAGAAATAATTCTTCATACAAATAACATCATGTATGTGCTAGTGAAAAGTCCCTATAAAGTATCCTCTGCTCCCATTTATACACTTTTACAAATGACTCTTTGACTACCCTTAGGATTTTGGAATTATTTTATCACGTCCCCTGCCCTCATCCCGAGGATGGAGAGGACGTGACCAACACTGTTGTTGCTGTCAGAATAGGCAATCTAGCCCCATAACATATAAAATAAAATGCATTGAAGTAAATACATACACATGCAAATGTATAATTCATTAAAAAACGGAAGCAAATACACGCATTCACATTCAAGCATTCAACATGTTCATGATAATTTACAAAACAAATACAGTTGCAGAGTTAAATACAACAAATACTTATCTTAAGAAGAAGCTTCCCCGTAACTAGCTATGTCGCTGCAACATTCCACCCAACCATAGGCCAATGTGCTCATCAATATCTCAGCGTCACTGCCACCCCCGAGATGGGCATGATTTCCACAAGGAACTAGGGAACAACATGCTTACACACAATAAGACCATACACCCACGTTCAAGCCAACACATAGTTGGGTTTCGTAGATTGTCTAGCCAAGCTAGCAGACAATTGGGTTTCACAGGATATTAAGGAAGCAAGCCAATAACATAGGGGTTCAATGGACTTACGCAACCAATACAAACTTTACATCAAACACACAATAAACCAATTAACATATGGGTTCCTTGGACTTACTCAGCCAAGCCAACCTTCTAATCAAAACACAGTCAACCATCTAACAGATGGGTTTTCTCAAACTGCCAAGGAAACATCCAATAACATAGGTTCCTTGGATTTACTCAGGCAAGTCAACACCAGGATGCCTTTGCCGGAAAAATATGAGTTACGGGTTATAGAGATACATTTGGAAACCACAACAGAAGTGACAGATGGGGAAAAACAACCCAGGGGAGAAAATTGTTCCAAGGAACGTTCTTGGGCTTCATAGAGGCGAAAATGACTTCATCAAACCCCCAAATCGTGGATCTAAATTCAGAAAAACGTCTATGGCATTATAGGAGCAAAAATGACCTCCCCAAACCCATAGATCGTGAATCTCTTCTGGCCATTCATGTAGCAATAACAAAACGGATTTCCCAGCTTGGAGAAAGTGAGGAAACAATAGAAGAACGTGAGGGAAGCTCCCAACTTTCTCACAGGGTAAAAAAAGCCTCTTCCAAACCCAAAAATTATAGTCTCCTTCTTCCCATTCACCCAACAAAATAGAAAACATATTATGGGCATGGAGAAGTGAAGAAAAGAACATGAAATCGTGAATGGAAAGATCTCAGCCACCTTCCCTTGCATGAGAGAGCCCAAACGTGAATCATAATCTATGAGGAATGAAAGACATGGGTGAACAATGGCTTGGGAATGCATTTCCAAGCATTTAATTGCCTAAGAAGTCAAAAACACATTTTCCAAAATTGGGTGTCTTCCCAAATTCGAATTTGACTCCCATACTCTTCCCATCCCCATGCATTAACTTCCCCAACCAATTTCTAAATGACTAGGCACAAAGGACAAAATGGGTAGTTGATAGCTTTATGGGTTTTCCCCTTGACATTTGGATTTTCCCCATTGGCTCAAGGGTTTGAATGTTTCCCCCTCCCTATTCCTTGTGAAATCATGCCCCCATCTCTTTAACGTTATGGCGCATAGCTAGTTGTGGTATTTTTATTAATTTGCATTTTTACATGATGTCTCAAAACATATTGTTCCTGGCTAGCACATAAACCATAAGCACCTATTTTAATCGTCGATACATCATATGCTAAATCGATGGTGGGCCTTTTCCTTGAGCTCCACACCATGATCAAATAAAAATATTACATCATGTGCCATTCAATACCATGGGGTCGAAACCGGGGCACTCATTCCCCTTCCCCTTGGCGTCAAAACCGAGGTGTTACATCTTTGACCTCTTGACTTCCAAAATTCGTCCCCTAGTGTCTTGCACTAGGAAAATGGAAATAAGATAAAATAATTTACATAAAATGACACATGTGGATAAGAAAAAAACTTAAGAGGGCCCAGCTGGTCTTGCAATGAATTCACCCCACGCATCAGCTTCTGCAGCAATAGTTTTCTAGTCTAAAGGCTCTAGTGACCTTACAGTCACTTCGTGGATATCTAGTTGTCACTTTATTTCTTCCATTTTGGGTGGGGTTTCCCGATATAGATATTCTAGGAGAAAATTGTTGACTGAGGCCTTTGCAATCCAGGATTTTATCGCTTTTTCAGTGATGCCTTCAATTTGTTGTATGCTTAGTTCATCCTCATGCAATCTCTCCTGGATATATGTAAGATTGTTGTTAGGAGTTTTGCACCTTTTGCAGACAGAAGTTGTTCGTCTGGTCTGAATGGTTCAGATCCAGAAAAAATAGTTCACAACAAGGTTGGTAGAATTCTCCTAGAAACTACAGACACCTAGAATACAATCTTTGATGAAATGATGTGGCTCTTTACCTATGGTAAAAAATCTCCAAGAAAAAACCTGCATGAACACATCAAACACAAAAGATCAAAAGTACCAGAACATCATCTATAGATCTATATCGGTGACTAAGGAATTTGATAATAAACATGCAAGATTACACATAACAAGTATATGGGAAAGGAACCAACTTTGCATTGATAAATAATGAAAGAGTTTACAACCCATGCCTTAGTGTTGATGCACTCCTCCACAAAACCGATGTCTTATCCCAAATAGCTCCAACTTGTTCTTCTATGCTCACTCTTAATGGATCAGACCAGAATGTCAAAATGGCAGCATGACTTTGCTCTCCCCTCAACCATGGGGTATGAGCCAATTTTTATAGGTCTCAAATAAATAGATATGGTTGATATTTTGGTGGGTGAGGTGGATAGGAGATCCCCAAAGCATGGATCTAGAGCTCAACTGACCCAAGTGAATAGGGATAAGGCCTGTCATGAATCTTTTGATATAGAGACTTCGTGAAGTCTCTCTTTTTCACTTTTTACCAAGGGCACCACTCCTTCTCCTTGATGACAGAGCGGTGCTAGGGAAGAACCACTCTTCAAACAAAGAGGAAAAGAGGTGCCACCGCCTGTCTTCAACACAATTCCAGGTGGTGCTGAAGAAGGTACCAATCCTAAGCTTAAGGGTAGAAGTGGTGCTAGGTTTTTATATGCAAGTTTGACATCTCGATAAGGGTTTTCACTTCAAGATTTGGAAATGAGGGAAAACATGGATGTTTAGGATCTTATCACATGTTGATGACAATATTTGGGTGTAACAGAATGCCCCCCAAAGCATGAGGCTAGAGGGATATGATAGGCGAGAGCTTTGATAGATCAAGTTATCACTTCGAGGAAAGAATCGGCTTGATTGGAGATCAACATCAACAAGGCATCTACAATACATCAATACTTTTGACTCATGAGAAAATGTGTCTTCACCATGGCTGCAGACCAATACAAGGAAGATCCATGGGAGAGATTAACAAACATGGCTACTAGAATACAACGTAGATCCATGTGATAGAGGACTCAAACTTGGACATAGCTATCAGACATACAACGTAGATCTATGTCATATAGACGCAATTTTGAGCATATCCACGACCATACAAATGTGGATCCATGCTTGTATTTCATACAATATACTCCATCGCAACCTGGGGAGAAAGCTATGAGTGTTTTAAAATAGACACCCAGGGTCTTCATCTCGTCTTCCACAAAGTACAATTCTATCCATCTGATTACAATGATCTGAAGTTGAACATGGTAAAAACCACTTGATTACCAGTCAATGATGTGAACCATTAACAAGTGAGAAAGAGATCACCATTGATGTCAATGATTCCCAAGGTACCCTAGTACAATATATTGAGTGTGAATATATGTTTTGATGTCGAACACCCAGTGGAATCTTTCGATCAAAGGTTAATGATGTGAACCTTTGTCAAGAGCGAGAGAATCTGTCATTGAGGCATACATATCTCAAGGTACTAAAATTGTTTCTAAGACTATTTCCCGGATGATGAGTTCATGTCAACAGGAATAGTCTCGTCAAAGGAGGGCCATGATGAATCCCACATTGACGACACAAAACATGGAACAAAGTTCTGAAATGTTGTAGATAATGTAACCATAGGACTGACTCAAAATTACTAACACAAAGGTTGTTTTAACTGCATAGGTAAACTTTTTACTTCCTTTGAACATCGGGCGGCATGACAAAAGACTTGGAAGCATTGACTCAAAGAGGTGGAACAGAATACAACATTGGAAAATATTATTTGAAAAGCTCAAAGGAGTGACATGACTCATCAAAGTGGATCGACTTAGAGACAAGCTGATTTACCCAATTGTCTGAATAAAATGCAGACAAGTGCCATGTTCAGAGGTGACAAACAACTGCCATTTATTAAAAAAAGGATTCCCTTCCCTTAATTTCCCCATCATGATTGATGAGTGTATTAAATTGAGCACATATATTTGTGGACAAACACACAACTCACAACATAGATCACACAATTTACTCAGTTATTAAATAATGAAATTGTGCAAAAATGGCCTGTAGCTATGAATGCTTTTAATTAATCAAAGAGTAATTAGATAGTAATTACAATGAAGTACAATGGCTTAACTATCCACATGCAATTTGAATCGACATGAGGAAATTCGAATTGATTAGACTTTACTTGAATGTAGGTAACTAAGACCTTGTCTAGATCACTGTCGGAGGACTCAATAGTTAATTGAACTAGTCTAAACCATTACCGGAGTTCAATGGAGTTCTAAAACACAACTCAAGTGTCTACTTCATTGTTGACTGAAGCTAACTGACTGTGGTAGGTGAGAAATTCACCTCTCCTGCATGCATCCATGCAAACCTAGAGCTAACTAAATGTAGAGGACTAGAACTGAATGTAACTAACTTCTAACTCACCTTGACTAGTCACTAATTGAACTCAACTGATGAAGGTTGGTATTGGCACTCCCAGTGGCTCCTAAATTGTAGGAATTGATCTAGGAGGCTCCTAAATTGTAGGGATTAATCTAGGAGGCTCCTAAACTAATGCATGCAAGTGAAATCAGTGGCAATAGGCCTCAATTAGTGTTCCCCACACTTTAGTAACTGGAACATGTACCCCAATTAGTCCAAGTGGACTCAATGGTGTTAGTGACTAAAAATAGACTAGATGGACTCCTGATTTAGACATGACTCCTGATTTAGACATATGACTAAATTGGACAAGGGAGGATTTGTTGGAGACATTTACCTTCATACTCACTCCTTCGGTCAAAGTGGCCTAGTTAAACCACTATCCTAAGTTTAATTGACATCAGTGGAGCATTAATTACTATCATC
>LPNX010284835.1:17274-30032 GCA_001517045.1 Pseudotsuga menziesii | reverse complement strand
TTAGGTATTCGAATTCTTCATTGAGTTAAGCCATTGCTCATGCATGGTATTGTAATCCTTTATTGTTTATATAATATACAGAGAGGAAACCTATTTGGTGTTACAATTATTGCTAATTCATGTGTATTTGTCAAATTATTCTTTGATGATTTTGATTCCTAGTTCCTAGATCATGTGCAAGAATTAATAGGATTAATAATCCTAACACCCCCCCTGAATGCTAACTTGGACAATATGTGGACCCTGGTAACTAAGACCATAGGCCACCCATTACATCAAGTAAAGTAAAGCAAATACTCAATACAAGGAGTTGGGGAAAAAACCACATGGGAAAAAAGCCCCCCCTCTAATTAAGCAGGTAGAATCGGGATCAATCTGGTTCTTTTGTGCACATGTATCCTGGGTCCTGTCATGTGAACCTCCCCATCATTATTTCTGGAGGAATCTTCCTCTTTGGAAGAAGAATGTTATGCTCAACTAAATGAGAAATATAGACAGGTGCCAGATGAAGACTGGACCCATGTAGAGCAACTGCCATTAGAGGAAATCTGGGGTCTAAAATGGGCCTTATAGGAAAACGCGCCAATAATAAATTTTGTGAGATGGAATTCAAGAACCAATAGAATTTCAATAAAACGAGTCAACCATAATGGTTGAATTGAAATATTTGTCATAAAATAAAACTACCTTTATTGTTCGTAGTTTCGACATATCTCCCTGTGTTTTTACTCAAATTTAAAGTGGGAGAGCTCGTTGGATGCAAAATTTAATTCCGCATCCATCGAGTACCCACACTACATACTTTTGATGGATCTCGCTATCCCAAAAACAAGAAATAGCAGAAAAATGTGATGATGACATCATCATCACATTTTTTTAGGTATTTCTTGTTTTTGGGGTAGCAGGGTTTGTCAAAAGTATGCAGTGCCGGTACTCGTTGGATGCATAATTAAATTCCGCTTCCAACTTTCTCTTCCGCTCAGAATTTGAGTAAAAAAACAGGGAGATATGTCGAAAATACAAACAAAGAAATAGTTTTTTTCATTCTTCCTCCAAAATTAATAACTATTATTTATTTATTTTAACTATTATTTTATTATTTTCCTTAGGAGGCCCATTTTAGACCTCAAATTTCCTCTAATGAATCAACTGATAAGTGAGAAAAGGTTCTTAAGGATTCATAACATGTGAGTAACACTCAAGAAACTGATATGTTGCAGCCATGAACAGAAAACCATGAGTGGTAAAATCAGCCCCAAGTGTTAGGAGCAAGTGTTCAGGTGGATGCAAAATGTCTTCCTCTTTACTAGTTCTGTGAGGAGATGAGCATGTGATCAATGGTAGAGAAGCACTGCGATTGTCGAGAGTGAATGATTGAGATCCATATTCTGATATAGATTCAAAAATATATAATGATTCACAAAATAAAATATCATCAACCTCATAAGAGGAAACTAAAACCAAATCCCCAGCAGCAGTTTTGAAGAGAAATTGTGATACTTGATTTTTCACACCGGAATTGGTGAGAGCAGCTACAAGCATGAATGAAAGATATTGGATTTTAAAATATGAACCAAATAATATAAGATCAGAAATTAAATCGTATCTAAATAGGTTCACAAAAGATCCAAAACTGTGCAATGAAATCAAATCCCCAACAACAATTTTGTAGGAGACTTGCGGTACTTGTTTCTTCACAAAATTAATGAGAATAGCTACAAGCAGTACTGAAAGCTTATAAATTTTAAATATTGAACAAAGAAATATCAGATCAGATCCAAATAATATCATATCATATCCAATAATATTCATATCATATCCAAAGAAATGGTCAACCGAGACGGTGGATGCACAACTTTCTTCTTCTTCAAACTTTTGAATTTTGGTGCATGCAATCCTGCAGGAATTTGCTGGAAGATCTAGATCAAGGGGAGTGAATGGATCACTCTAGTAATATAGTATTTCTTCCAAAATATCAAAGGTATTACATATTTTCACACCAACAGTAACATTAGAGAGAGAAAAATCAAATTCCTCTTCACTTTTAGAAGCAATTACTAGCAAATTTTGCATATAATTCAAAGGAAAATCACCGGTGAATGTTTGCATGGAAGTGTAGAAGTATATTTCTTCAATATCAGAGATTCAAATTTCTTCTTCTATTTCATCCATATGAGGAGATGAGATATCATAGATCTCACAAACTTCTGGAGCATCAAGAGAAGGATTCACTACAAGGAGATTGTCTTCAATTCGAATTGACTGTGTAGGAGCTTCTGCTTCTTCTTCATCTTGAAAAACTTCATCAGAGAGAGTGGAGGCCGATATTTTTGGATTTAGAATTCTTATGGTTCTGTATATGATCTCGAAAGTGCTATTATGATCCTCATCAATCATTCCAAAGGTTCTTTCCAATGTTGTCCAAAGATCTTTTGGGTATTCAACAGATCTTTTCAAGTAGCGCATGCTAGGAGAAAGACCCAGTGCTATTGTTCCAAAAGCTGCATCACACTCATTCAGCCAGTCATTCTCACTAAAACACTTTTCACCGAGTCCAATAGACACCCCATAAAGACCTCATTTCATCAGAGATGCAATCATCTTCTTCTTCCATTCTGAAGAGGAACTGATGAATCCATTTCGAAGTTGTACCTGCAAAAACATAAAAGGGGCACTGTAAGGTAGACAACCTGCACATTTCAAGTTTTCATCACACCCATCATAGTTTATCAATATTGATCAACAATTCCTTAACTTGGGGTATTAAGTGGTAAACTTTCTGCTTCTTATGCAGAGCTAGAAGGAGCAATTTTGCTAAAAAATGATCCAGTAGGAGATTTGAGGAGGAGAAATGCCTTGTCCGTCGAGGCTCTGACACCATATTAAATTGAGCACATAGATCTATGGACAAACACACAACTCACAATATAGATCACACAATTTACTCAGTTATTGAACAATGAAACACTGAAAAAATGGCTTGCAGCTATGAATGCTTTTCATTAATCAAAGAGTAATTAGATAGTAATTACAATGAATTACAATGGCTTAAATAGACATGTGCAATTCAAATTGATTAGAATATACTTGAGTGTAGGTAACTAAGGCCTTGTCTAGATCACTGTAGGAGGACTCAATAGTTAACTGACCTTGTCTAAACCATTACCGGAGTTCAACGGAGTTCTAAAACACAACTCAAGTGTCTACTTCAGTGTTGACTGAGGCTAACTAACTGTGTAGGTGAGAAATGTGCCTCTTCTACATGCAAACATGAAAAACTAGTGCTAACTGAATGTAGAGGACTAGAACTTAATGTAACTGTCTCCTAACTTAGCTTGACTAGTCACTGACTGAACTCAACTGATGAAGGTTGGTATTGACACTCCCAGTGGCTCCTAAATTGTAGGAATTGATATGGGAGGCTCCTAAACTGATGCATGCAAGTGAAATCAGTGGCAGTAGGCCTCAACTAGTGTTCCCCACACTTTAGTAACTGGAACATGTGCCCCAATTAGGCCAAGTGGACCCAATGGTGCTAGTGACTAAAAATAAATTGGATGGACTCCCGATTTATACATGACTCTTGATTTAGACATATGACCAAATTGGACAAGGGAGGATTAATAATCCTAACAGAGTGCCTCTTTTTCATTTTTATGAGTCCAAAGAGGGTAACAAACACTTGTTTTGGCTTGTCCAAAGACAATTCCATTCTCATATATTTCACGAACCTGAGAAAGGAGGGGTTCGTTCCCTGAATGGGTCTCTCAATGTTTAGTTTAACGAGTCCAATGAAAGTAAACTCAGTATCGTTCATTTTTAGAGAGTCTGAACGAAGACGGAAGAAAACTACAAAGGGTACTTTTTTGTATGATTTAGTCTCCTGGTCCCGAAAAACTATAAAATAATACCTGAGAGAACTCTTCCAGTCATGATTGGCTGAGTGTTCCTTTTTCATAAATAGTTTGTCCGAAGCGAAAAAAGAGATAGCCTAATGTCGGAGAGACGACTCTTCAAATACTTTTACGAGTATGAAGAAGACAAGTACTCAACAATCTTTTGATATTTAGGGAGTCCGAAAAGAGTTTAAAGGAGACTCCATTAGGTTTCTTTTTCATGACGAGAAGTTTTTACGAGTCCTAAAAGAATCGGAAAAAGTTTTTACTAAGTTCTAAGAGCATGACCAAAGTGTCGAAACAAACGCTCGAAGAATTTTTCTATTTTCTTGGAAGTACGAAAAAGTCAAAAACAAACTCCTCCATAGACACTATTGTTTATCTTTTCATGCCTGCAAGACTTTAAAAAGTCCATTAGTCTCCTAAACATTTGAATAAGTGACTTTATAAACTATATTAAAGGGTTTTTCCATATCAAAATAATTTAAAAATATTAATAATAATGTTAAAAATCCTAAAAATATATTTAAAAGCCAATTGAATAGTAAAAAGAAGTCATTTTACTATTTACCAATATGTGAGAGCATTTGGGGGACTTTTGGAGCTAGATCTTTAGCCAGAGATTACATGATCATCCATTGTCTGTTTCAAGCACCGCCAAAGCTAGGTAGATGTTAGATCCCTACTCTTTCATTTCATTAGCTCCATTTTTGCTTTGGCTTGGGTTTCAGGGGTCTTTGAACAAGCCCTAAATCCAAATTGCGGGCACCGCTCCTGCCCCTTATAGGATAGGCGGTGCCGGATAAAAACCGCCGCTATTTTGTTTCACTCAGGTGGTGCCATAGCTCTATGTAAATGGAAGACAGGAGGTGCTGACCGTGAGGATGGAAAACTAAGCAGGAAATCCAAAATAAAATTTCTTTGATGATTTTAATGGTTGAATGTGGTCTTAACTAGCCCATTTGTTGTTTTTGGCAAGTTTTATCTGGTAAAAAATGGTTATATGGAAAGAATGACAACATGATGATGATGATGCCCTGGCTGAGGGAAATGCGAGGTGCATTTATCCTTTGAGAGGTTGTGTCCTCTTGAAGTTTTTCCACACTCTGAGTATGATATCCCATGAGCGCCTATTGGAGCGTATTCTGCGCATGTGGAACCCTGAGCAACAGTACTTTGAGGTGGGAGCTTATGTACTGACCATAGAAGTAGAGGATATCTACATTTTGATGGGATTATCTAGGCATGGTTCTCATGTTTCATTGAATGGTTCCCGAGGAGGGGATGTGACCACTCAGGAGATGATAAACTGTTATTGTGTGCATGGTACTAAGATGTTGGGGACGAATATCCCCATAAATGCAGTTGTGGATGATGTACTCTGCACTGTTCTTTTTACTATGTAAAGGCTGTAAAGAAGCCAAGGACCTAATGAAGCCTCCAGAGCACATTTACTGTATGCCATAGAAGCTATGGAACCCAGTGTTTTCAACTGGGTGGAGGCATTACTTCCAGTTTTCAAGGACCAGTTGACTAAATGTCGGCAAGGGGAATTGAAAATTTTTGGCTATGGATCCATTTTAGCTTGTTTCTTTTTTGAGCAGGTGCCCCACCAGAGGCCCCAAGTTATTTTTACAGAGATGAGGGCCAGAGACCCCCGTATGTTGAGGTGGGTAGAGCTTATGGCTCATACGGGAGGTGGAAAAGTTAAAGTGAAGTACGATGTTTGATTTTTCTATTGGTTGGATGACCAGATACTCATGATTGAGGATTACACATATGCGGGTACCGAATTCAAGGGTGACCCTGATCTACCACTTCCACCTGGTGCACAATAGGGGGATATCGGTAAGAAACAAGACTCTAAAATGTTGATTGTATTTTTTTATTTCTATGTTTTATGTTTTTTATGAGTAGTAACAATACCTAGATTTTCTCATGCAGATGTTGGTGCGGCACAACCTAAGGGATCATCCCCAATGGACAGGCGAGTGGGAGCTCAGTTTTTTCACTAAGGTGATGACCAACTGGGAGAGTTAGAGGAGAACCTAAAGAGGTTAACTCTAGACATACCAAATGCAGCTATCGATGACCTACTGATGAGGTGCCAGAGGCACACTGCGGGAGTTCCAAGCCGTTTCAGTTGATTTCTATGTAGAGTAGTATAGGATGTCATGTGTTATCGTGATCATCACTAGATGGTGTCTTGCACGATGTATTACTGAAAGCTGGGACAACTTCAGGATTTTGTATGATGTTGTATTTTCCTGAAAGCCACCATGCTTCAGATGAGGTCTCGTGACCTTTTTTTGTAAAAACATTATATATATATATATATATATATATATATACATACTCTGTTACTGGTGTTTATATGTCTCAAATGGAAAATGTATTTACATGATTTTTATTTGTTATTTACTGTTTAGTTACAATATGATGAACCATGTTTTATTTTCAAGTTATGAATGAGAAATATACCAGTCTAGGATATAGTTTGCTAATGAATCAGCAACTGCATTGTCTGCCGTAGGGATATGCCTGTAAGTAATGACCTCAAATGATCTTTCCAGTAGACGCACTCTTCGAAAGAGACAGAGAAGTACGGTATTTCTGATGGTATAGACATGGTTCAAATGAAAAACCACTAACTGAGAGTCCATGAATACTACCAAATCATGAATGTCTCGAGATGCAGTTTTGGTCAGTAGACCTATTACTCCCTAATACTTGACGATTTTGTTGGTATTTGGACCAATACAAATGGATCATGAAATTACTAGATCATGTGCAGGGGAATACAGAACCCAAGCAGCTGAAGCAAGGTTTAGGGTATGACGACAAGCATCATCAGCGAATCCATAAAACGCCATCCGATCTATATAACCAAAACATGGTATAAATAGTTTGGACACTAAACTCAAACCATATTGAAAGTACTAAAACACACTGAAAGTAAAAAATGTACATATATACAAGGTACCATACACGAGTGATCAAAGCATAGTACCTCTTTAGGTACAACCCATTGCGAGGTTTCTCGAAGGAGATTCCGTCATAATCTACGAACTCATAGGCCCCTTTCTCTAAAACCTTGGAAATAATAAAAGGACCGTACCACATTGATTCAAACTTCCCTTTTCCTAGTTTAGCATGTTTTTTTATCATAGGTCAGAACTAGGTCACCTTCATTAAAAACATGAGGTTGGACAGATTTGTCATACTGCTCCTTGACGCATTTCTTATGTGCCTCATTGACTAAGGCATCATCTCATCTAGTTTCGTCAATATTGTTTAGGTATAGGAATATTTCTTCCTCGATGGAAGTATTGGGGAGAAGTTCAACAGCAAGTTTCAAAGATGGAATTTGGCACTGAATAGGTAGGACAACTTCTAGTCCATAAACTAACTAGAAGGGTGTAAAACCAATCATTGTTTTTATTGAAGTTCTATAAGCCCAAAGAGCAGAAAAGAGAGTCTAGTTCTAGTTGGATTTATGATCTCCAACCATACGACATAGCATATTTTTTAATACTTTGTTAATGGCCTTGACTTGACCATTAGCCTGCGGATAATAGGGAGTTGAGTTTTCATGGAGAAAACCCAGCTTAGCACTTAACTCTTCCATCATCTGATTCCAGAAATGTGATCTGTGATCAGTGACTATAGACTATGGAACTCCAAACCTAGGTATTACGTGATTGAATACAAAGAGGGCGGAAATCTTACCATCATCTGCATAATTAGGCATAGCCTCAACCCATTTAGTAAAATAATCCATGGCTACGATGATGTAACCATGCCCCCTGGCTGAGGTAGGCTTATAATGCATAAAATATATACCCCATTTGGAAAAAGGGCCAACGACAATGATGGGGTGTAACGAAGCAGGGTGGGTGCGCTTTTTTGGATAGAAAGGTTGACAACCTTGTGAAAATATTTGAAGATTGAGGGACAGAAATAGGCAGCACGAAGGATTTTCTGGGCTATAGCCATCCCAGAAAGATGACTGCCACATGCTCTAGAGTGGCAGTCATTGAGAACCTATTCAGCCTCTTCATGGGAGAGGCATCATCAGAGAATGGAATCTATACAATACCTGTACAATGTATCATTCAAGATGAGGTAGTATTTCATGTGGTGACGGATGTAGCGATGATCATTGTGCGATATATTGGGCTGAAATCTTTGTTTCTAGAGATAAATGATTAAATCTCCATACCACGGGTTGGTCATGCTTATTAGGAACAAAAATTCATCTGGGAATGAATCATTGGGATCAAAATCCATCAAAGCACAGGGAAGGTCACACATCAGCTCTGCAAAGACAAATGATTTATTTGAAGTAACTTTGGAAAACTCAAGGTCAAATTCCTGCAGGATGACAATCCAACGGGAATATTCCCCCCCTAGCACATGATGAGTCAAGATGTAGTACATAGGGTTCTGGTCTGCAAATACCGTGGTAGTGCGAAGCAAGATGTAATGACAAAATTTTTGGACAGCAATGACCGTAGCCAAGGCTAACTTCTCCACACGTGAGTATTGAGTTTTAGAATCGATAAGATTTTTATTGTCGTAGTATATCATGTGTTCTTGGCCGTTCTGATCCTCCTAGGCTAGAACCATTCTGATGGTAGTAGTATAGGCAGTAACATATAAGAGAAAATACTTTGAATAATCCGGGGGTTGTATCATGGGTGAATGAATCAGAGTGTGATTAAGGTTATCAAAGGATCGCTGGGCATGGTCATCCTAGAAGAATGGAGTGTCCTTTTTGAGGAGATGCATATAACCGTGTCTTTTCTAAAAAAAGTTACAAACAAAACGATGAAGAAATTTTTCCTTCCCTTGCAAACTTTGGAGCTCAAGGATGTTGGTTGGGGTAGGTAGGGTGAGTATAGCAGCAATATTCAGTGGATCAATTTGGATGCCACCCTTAGAAACCATGAAGCCTAAGAGACGTCCTGTCTCAACGTAAAAAACAAATTTGTGTGGATTCAGCCATATTTTGTAATGGCGACATCTCAGGAAAATGTCTCTAAGATGTTGAGGATGGTCTTCCCGTTGCTGTGAATGCGCAGGGAGGTCATCAAGGTATGAATCCATAATGTTTTTAATGTCTTGAAATGCATAGGAAATGACATGCTGGAATGTGGCTCCAACGTTCTTGAGGACAAAGGGTAACTTCTTATAGGTGAAGGTTCCCCATGGGCATATAAATGTTGTCTTATGCTGATTGGCAGGAAATATCTCAATTTGATTATAGCCAGAAAAACCATCCATGAATGAGAAGATGACAGTTCTAGCACAGCTGTCGATAATATGATCGATGTGTGGAGTCGGAAAATTATCCTTAGGGAAAGCTTTATTCAAATCTCATAAATTGATGTAGACTCTAATGGTTCCATGCTTTTTGTTCATAGGAACAATGTTAGATACCCATTCCATCAGGGGTACATGATAGATGAATCCTACCTTCAAAAGTTTTTCAACTTCATCTTTGATAGCCGATGCCTTCCAGGGATGGACTTAACGCAATTACTTCCTAACCGGTTTGGCTGTGGGATAGGTTTTGATTTCACGGACCACGATAGATGGGTCTATCCAAGGCAGTTCTTTAGTTTCTTCCATTGAACAGTTCCACCCTACTTGAACATGTTCAATAGTTTGAGGCTTGACTGATATGTCGATTGGAGTTGTTTTATTAATGTTGCATAGATTTCCTTCAGATTCAGAATCTTGCCACACATAGGTGTTTGTGAAAAGTCAAAAATATCGGTACCTAAGAGAGATACAAAATCATTATCTTTCGAACTAGTGTTGGGGAGGAACGAGGATCTGTGATGATGATCCTCCCATATTATTTCATTTGTACTCATGATCTCCATGATGGATTCGTTTAATGAAAAAGTATGGGAGAGATAATGTAGAGTAGGAAGAGATATTTCTAACTAGTAGGGAAGGTGGTAAGGATCCAAATCCACAAGATGAAGATAATATGTATGGGCATCAGAAACGGATTGGATAGCATCATAAACTACTTCATGTGGGCTATGGAAGGATGAATCAACAACTTGATTTCCCTTGGGATCATAGCCAAATGTAGAGATCATATTGATGGTCA
Source organism: Pseudotsuga menziesii (assembly GCA_001517045.1). Taxonomy (NCBI): domain Eukaryota; kingdom Viridiplantae; phylum Streptophyta; class Pinopsida; order Pinales; family Pinaceae; genus Pseudotsuga; species Pseudotsuga menziesii. Next base: position 20,009 of record LPNX010284835.1, on the reverse strand, counting down.
CTGTCTCTGTGCTAGAAGGAGCCGATGGGAACATGCGCATAAGGGCAGAGTCCTTTAACATACCTACCCCAATCGACTGATAAGGAGGAGGGGACTGACCTAGCATCGGTATGTTATTCATCGTAGGGGTAGTAACACCCGTCGTACATAAATCAAGTTGATAAATTGTCATAATATTTCCCAAATGTGGAAACTAGAGAGTTCTAAATATAGTCGAAGTGACAACAATCATAGCATAAAACCAATTTCTCCCTAAGAGAAGATTGTAGTCTAACGGGGCATCCACTACTTCCACCTGAATGGAAATAGTTTTTCCCCCTAGATCAAATGAAAGTGCTAGCATGAGACCATGGGGTTGGAAATATCTTCCATCAAAGGCTTTTAGGTTCGTCAGTGATCTAATAAGCTCAGGAGAGCCAATGGATTTCCAACAGGATAGAGACAAAACTGAGGTTTAAGTGCCTTCATCTAGAACAGTCCTAAAGATATTTTTCCCAACTACTTTTGTTATGATCTGAAAAGTGATTTAGTGAGGTAGTCTATATTTGTAGTTCTCTACATTGAAATGGATCAAATTTGTGTTATCCGGGTCCAGGGATCCTAAGGTAGTTAACAAGTTTTTGCGTTGCGTAGGACAACTTTGGAGCACTTCTAAGGTAGACGTTGCACATGGTGCCTGAGTGAGGTCTTCAACAACATTATGGAACTATGCAGCTCATGAATTGGGATTAAAAACAACCTTCCTAAGAGTACTCTTGGTCAAACACAAAATCATGTCGAAATTAGGCTTCTCGATAGTTAGGGGACCATTAGATGAGGATGCAGGAGAACTAGTGGGAGGAGCTTTATCTGGAGAAGGAATTTCATTTTTATTCTCCTCAGACTTGTCATATGACTGACTACAAGTTGTTAAACTAACCGTTTCTGACGACATCATTCAGACTTCCTCTTTAGAACTAGAATTTCCTTGATTAGACATGTGGTCAATCAGTTGTCGCCGAGAAGGAAAAGGACCAGTAAGAACTACTGGTGCAGGGTTACTCTTTAAAAATTTATTAATTTCATCACAGCGGGGACATTCCTTCATGAAATGATCACTGCCACACAACAGGTAAGGATATTTGGCTTTCCTTTTTCCTTTATTGTCCTTATCCAGGGCTGTAGGCTTGGGATTTCCCTATTGGTTTTTTGGTTTTTTATTTTTACCTTTTTCCTTTTTATTATTACCAGATGATTGCATACTTTGAATAGCATTCACCTTAGTAGAAACTGTAGGATTAGAAGGAGCAGTAGTAGAAGCACTGGGTTGCTTGTAAAGTTTAGCTGTTGATGGGGGCTGTATTGAACTGATAACCCCATCGACAGGAGATTTTGCAGGTGGCTTAGCAAGGTCTGTGCTGGGACGAGGAGCTTAAGGATTAAGGCCATACAAATTTTTGGATTGGGAATACACCAAGTCCATATATTGAGCGTGACTGATATCTTTCTCTTCAGTGATAGCACCTCCCATAGACACATCTCAGGCAATGGGTGGCAACAAATACTTCATAAACCAATCAGATAAGAGTTGGTGCTAATTCTATCTTTGAGGAATTTCTGGGGTTTTCTCCATTTATGGTTTCCCCGAGGAAAAACACTGTGTTGATTGTCTCTTGTGTTTTATTGTTGTACTTGTTATTCTCTTAGTTAAAGATCCTAATAATGCTAGCTTAATGTTGAAAAACTAACATGGAATTAGAGCTAACCTGAAAAGAAGACATTGTGCAACTGCGGGAACTAGGGATTCCTAGTTTGTGGATCTTCCTCCATAGATTTTCAGCAAAAGTAAGGTGGAATAACTCTCCTCCTTAGAGCACATCTTTCTGTCGAAGCAGAATCCAATTCCGAGGTTTTTCAGTTTTGGACTCGACACTGCTGCTAGAAATTAGGGATTTTTACAGAAGAGGAATTTTTCAGTGAGCCTAGGTTTGGATTGATCTCCTCCCCAAAATCGAAATTAGGGACAAATTTCAAGGCATTTGGGTGGACAGATCTCTGAAAAAGAAAAACCCTAATTTGCTCCTATTCCAGTACTACAGGATTTTAGCTCCAAATCCAAATCCGACATCTTGACCTGGAAGATATAAATATTTTGTATTTCCATTTGAGGTTCTCAGTTTAAGATGTCTCATCATACCAAGCTTGATGAAAATCTTGAGGGAGCTGATAACTTCCGATCTTGGAAGTATAGGATCTCCCTAGTCCTAGAAGAAAATGAGTTAGACTCCTACATCCATGAGGAGGTTCCAGTTCTAGAGGGAGATGAGGAAAAGGCCTTACATAAGAAGAATATGGTTATGGAAAATAGGATCATTGCTGATTCTATGAAGGATCACCTTATACCTTAGGTGTCCTCTCTCAAGACACCTAAAGCGATGTTTGATGCCCTAACCAAATTGTTTGAAGGGAAGAACATAAACCGGAAGATGACTCTGAGGAATCAACTGAAGAATGTGAAGATTCACAATGTAGAGACCATCCAGTCTTACTTCACAAGGGTTTCTCAGATCAAGGAACAATTAGAAGCTGTAGATGAAGAAGTGGAGAATGCAGAGATTGTGATGACAACACTGAATGACCTTCCTATGTCATGGGATTCTTTCATCCAAAAAGAAGTTAGTCAAATTCAGCAGATTATGGGAAGAATGTTCTCAAGAAGAAGCACGGATAGAAGCTCAAGAAGAGAAGATGGGTAG
>LPNX010284835.1:4501-17229 GCA_001517045.1 Pseudotsuga menziesii | reverse complement strand
CACTCCAAGAAAGGCAGAAGAAGATCTCATTACTCCAAAGGTAAGGATCCTCATCATAGAGATAACATTAGAAGGGACCTATCAAAATTGAGATGTTATAAATGTGATGAAAGAGGACACTTTGCAAAATACTGTCTTAAGAACAAGGGTCACTCTCATAAGAAGAAGGGGAATAAAAGAAGACATCATGCTCATGCTGCAGAGGATGATGAACCCTCCAAGAAAATAACTAGATATGAAAGTGAAGATTCTTCAAGCGAGGATGAATATGTTTTGATCTCCGCTCTCACAGGTAACATTACTCATGGAAGTGATTATTGGCTTATAGACAGTGGGGCTTCCAAACATATGACTGGATTCAAGGAATCCTTTGTGAGACTGTCAGAACATGAATCACCTCACAAGGTGAAGCTAAGAGATGACTACCAATATCCAATAAAAGGTAGTGGGGAATCTTCATATAAAATAGACTCTGGTAAATCTCTAACAATGAAAGAAGTATTGTTTGTGCCAGGACTCAAGAAGAACCTTCTCTCCATATCAACATTGTATGCAAAAGGAATAACGGTTGCATTCATAGATGGTCAAGTCATCATGTGGCCTAAAGGAAATACTATTGATGATGCAGTGGTGATTGGAGAACAAAAAGGAGGTTTGTACAAATTGAAGGGCCATCCAGAACAATCCTTGATCCATGACACAGTAGAGCCAAGTGAACTTTGGCATAGAAGGCTTGCACATGTGCATTACATATCACTACCTATTGCAAGCAAAGTTGTTAAATGTCTTCCAAAATTCCAAGCAAAACATGATGGGGTCTGCAAAGGATGTGAAAAAGGAAAGAATACAAAGAAGACATTTCCAAGCAGCGAAAGCAAAGCCAAAGACATACTAGAAATCATCCACTCTGATGTATTTGGTTCGATGTCATCAAACTCGCTAAGAGGGTATGCATACTATGTTTCTTTTATTGATTATTTTTCTAGGAAGACATGGGTTTACTTCATGAAGAACAAAGACAAAGTTTTCAGCAAATTCAAGGAATTCAAAGCCTTGATTGAGAACCACACTGAAAATAAGATCAAGACTTTTCGATCAGATAATGGTAGAGAATTCACTTCGAATGAATTCAAAGAGCTATGCAAATAATCAGGGATTAAGAGGGAGTTGTCCACTCCTTATAATCCACAATAGAATGGGATTGCAGAATGGAAGAACAGAACCATCATGGAAGCTGCAAGAGACATGCCTCATGATCAAGATCTTCCTATGCATCTTTGGGCTGAAGCTACTAGAACAACGGTGTATGTACAGAACCATACTCCACATAGAGTACTCGAGAACCATAAGGACTTCACTTACTAAACCTCTCACATAGCACGTGCGATGATGGGATATTAAAGAATACCCTTAATTTCTATAGATATTGAACCAAACTCTTTTTGTTGAAACCCCCTCCCAATACTTAAAACCTCCTCCCCAGCCCTTTTTATTCCTCAATTCTTATAAACCACCCTACCCACCCCCACCTTAAACCCCTCATCCCCCCTAATACCTGCAATATATTGGTTCAATTTTTGATAATTTTAAAACCCACAATATGAACTAACGTGATAGGATTTGGTTAAAAAGTGAAGCCCCTGTGTCGAGAACAAGACTCCTGAAGAAGTCTTCTCCAGCAAGAAACCAAAAGTCAGCCATCTCAGAATATTCAGATGTCCTATGTACATACACATTCCAAAGGAGAAAAGGACAAAATTAGATCCTTTAGGAAAGAAGAGTATATTTGTGGGATACTCTAAAAGCTTGAAGGCTTACATAATCTATTTCCCAAGATACAAGAAGATTAACATCAGTAGGGATGGGACATTTGATGAAGACACAACTTACAACAAATCCAGAAAGATACCCGCTGAAGAACCTGAAGAAGCAGAAGCACCCAGAATTCATGATACAACTATGAACGAAGAAATTCAAGAAGAAGATCGAGAATTTGAAGAACCACAAAGACCTATAGATCCACCTCGGGAGAAGATTCCTCATAAGAGGAAACCTGCTTGGGTACAAGAACTTATCCAAGGTGTGGAAAGATATGGGGATGCAGAAGAGAATCAGAGAGAAAGAAAGAGGACCAGATCCTACTCCGGGTATGTAGCTTTACTATGTGATTTCATTGATAAAGAACCTTCCAGTTATGAAGAAGCGACAGAACGAAAAGAATGGAAGGATGCTATGATCGAAGAATATCAATCGATCATGAAGAATGATGTTTGGGATGTTGTCCCAAGACCGGAATGGAATTTAGTTGTAACTTCCAAATGGATCTACAAGATCAAGCATGCTGCAGACGGTAGCATTGAAAATTATAAGGCAAGATTTGTGGCTCGGGGTTTCTCTCAGAAAGAAGGAATAGACTATGAAGAAACCTTTGCACTTGTAGACAGATACACTTCCATCAGATCAGTACTTGCTTTGGCTGCAGTGATGAAATGGAAGATACACCAGATGGATGTCAAGACTGCTTTCTTGAATGGTGTAGTGGAAGAGGAAGTGTATGTAGAACAACCACTTAGTTTTGAGACACATGACAGAGAGTCTCATGTATGCAAATTGAAGAAATCCCTATACGGTTTCAAACAGACACCTAGGACCTGGTATAGCAGAATTGATAGCTTTCTATCCAGTTTAGGCTTTACCAAGAGTAAAGTAGATTCCAACCTTTACTACAAGGTTGAGGATGGCAACCCATTGATGCATCTACTATATGTAGATGATCTATTTGTGATAGGTACAGATGGGTTGATTGCTGATATGAAGAGAAAGCTTCTTGCTGAGTTCGAAATGAAGGACTTGGGGATGATGCATTACTTTCTAGGTATGGAGGTGTGGCAGAGTATAGATGGAATCTTCCTTGGATAAGGGAAGTATGCAGTAGAGTTCCTGAAGAGGTTTGGGATGATGGACTGCAAGGCTATGGCCACACCTATGGAATTGAACCTAAAGCTATTGAGTGATGCTTCATTAGATTCGATTGATGCTATGATGTATTGTCAAATGATTGGGTCATTGATGTACCTGACGAACACGAGACCAGACATTTGCTTTGCTGTGAAAACCTTGAGCCAGTTCCTGGCAGATCCAAGACATGTTCACTTGATTGTTGCAAAGCATATTCTAAGGTACCTGAAAGGTACAGTTGATTATGGGCTCAAGTATGATGCGAATCAAAAGATTAACCTAGAGGGTTATGTTGATTCAGATTGGGCAGGAAGTTCCATCGACAGGAAGAGCACTTCAGGGTGTTGCTTCAGTATGGGATCAGGTGTGATCTCTTGGTTTAGTAGGAAGCAATCCTGTGTGGCACTGAGTATAGCTGAAGCAGAGTATGTCATATCTTGTTCAGCTAGTTGTGAGGCAGTATGGCTGCAGAAGCTACTGTCTAATATATTTGATCTCTAGTTGGATGCTACTTGCATACATTGTGACAACCAGAGTTGCATAAAGTTGTTAAAGAATCCAATGTTCCATGACAAGTTGAAGCATATCGAGATCAAGTATCACTATATCAGGGATATGGTGCAGAGGGGAGCAGTGAGGCTCTAGTATGTTGTGACGGAGGAATAGATAGCTGATGTATTTATGAATCCATTGGCTAGGATGAGGTTTGAGAACTTTAGGGAGAAGCTTGGTGTTCTCCAGATCGAGGTTTCCTCTAAGAGAAAATGATGAGACCCATAGCCATTCTGACATGGTGAGAGGATTGGTTCCTTCCATGGTCAGATGTAAGGGCTGAGCCATTCTATCATGGTGAGAGGATTGGTTCCTTCCATGTCAGATATGAGTGCTGGCCATTCTGTCGAGTAGGACAGATGTAAGGGCAATTGCCATTCTAGGAATGGAGGCACCTGGTCAGTTACCAGGAAAACTCAGTCTAGGACTGAGAAGCCATTCTGATGTGACAGAGGGATGTGTTCCCACTTGATCAGATGTATGGGCTGAACCATTCTGTCATGGCTAAAGGATTAAGTTCCTTCTATTTCATATGTGAGTGTTGTCCATTTCGACGAGTAGGTCGGATGTAAGGGCAACTGCCATTCTCTAGGAGAATGGATGCACCTGGTCAGTTACCAGGTAGCTCAGTCGAGGAGGACTAGGGGCCATTCTAATATGACTGTAGGATTGGTTCCTACAAGATCAGATATGAGTGCAAGCCCTTCCATCATTGTGAGCAGGATGTGTTCCTGCTTGGGTGGATGTAAGTACAAATCCCTTTCATCATTGTGGTAGGATGTGTTCCAACCTGGATGAATGTAAGTGTAGAGCCTTTATTCGATCATGTGTTGATTAGATATAAGTGCTGAGCCTTTCTTTGATCATGTGTTGATCAAATATAAGTCCTGTGCATTTCTTTGATCATGTGTTGATCAGATGTAAGTGCAATGCCTTTCTTCGATCATGTGTTTTTCAAATGTAAGTGCAGTATCTATCTTCGATCATGTGTTGATTAGATAGAAATGTTGAGCATTTCTTCGATCACGTGTTGATCAGATGTAAGAGCTGGGCCTTTTTGATATGATTATAGTATTGGTTCCTACATGATCAGATGTGAGTGATGGGTGTGCCTTTATGATGAGTAGGTCATATGTAAGTGATGGGCGTGCCTTTCTTCGATCATGTGTTGATCAGATGTAAGTGTAGTATCTATCTTCGATCATGTGTTGATCAGATAGAAATGATGAGCCTTTCTTCGATCATGTGTTGATTAGATATAAGTGCTGAAGAAGACCTACATGGAGGCTAGGCATACAACCAATATGAAAAAGGGTTGGCTCTATAGAACTTCCTATGACGAGAAGAATCATGAGATAGCACCAGTGATGATCTAGATCTAGTGATGATCGAGATCCAGTGATGATAGCGAGTGATGATCTAGATCCAGTGATGATGATCCAGCAGTGACGATCCAGATCGAGTGATGATCCAGATCCAGTGATGATGCCCAGTGATGATCCAGATCCAGTGATGATGTCCCATGATGATCCAAATCCAAATATGAAGATGACTTGAAGACGAAGATGACTTAAAGACTCAAAAGACTTGAGATGCAGATGACGAGAAGATCCAGCTGATATAGAGAAGAAGACCAGTACTGAAAATTGTGTCGAAAGAATACCTTCCTAGTTAAGAGGGATTGTTGATGTATTTTTAACTTCAGAATGTATTCATCTATGTATCTTATGTATTGTAACCCGATGTTTATTCTGGGATGTATTTATAATGTAATTGAGTCATGTTGTCATGCCCTGATGTTTCGATCGGGAGGATCAATAATGTAAACAAGTCATGTCAAGTCATTGTGGGTAACCCTCCGATTGCCTGAGGGTTAAAGTCCCTGCAGTTCCAGGGCACTAGGGTTATTAGACTCTCCTAGTAGAGGTCGGCCCTGGTAGGGTTTTAGTCATGTCGGGATTAGTATAAATAGAGAACTGGAGTCTCTATTTAACACACAACTCATCCACACTCAAGTGTAGCGCATAGTTGAGGAAGGAGAAGACACCGGGGCTAGATAAGAAGAAGGTTACTACTGTTGGGAGATCACTTACTATTTTGGGCTTTCACTCTTTTGGTGCTGATTCTATCTCTGAGGAAGTTGTGAGGTTTTCTCCATTTATGGTTTCCCTGAGGAAAAACACTATGTTCGTTGTCTCTTGTGTTTGATTGCTGTACTTGTTATTCTCTCAGTTAAAGATCCTAAAAATGCTAGCTTTATGTTGAAAAACTAACACTAGGAACAATTAGCACTTTGTCTAATGATCCTTTGCTTCTCCTTTAGTGAAAAATATGGTGGCAATTTTCCTGTAGACAAATAATTGGCAATATCAACAAACCAAGTAGATTTAAAAGAAATTGCAAATAAGTTTTCATCAAGAAATTGATCTTTTATAGGAGTAGTCTCACTAGGATTGTTGATGTGAGAAAGGAAATTTGTTACCTGATTTTCTCTTCCCAACCTATCTAAGACAATAATATTAAATTCATGTAATAATAGAATCCATCTTGTTATCCTTCCATTATTTATTGGTTTATTCATAAGATATGTAATGGATGAATGGTCAATATGGACTAAGAATTCATAACCATTAATATAATGTATAAATTTATTATTTGCATAAATAACTGCCAAGAATTATTTCCAGTAATGATATAATTAATTTCAACAGGAGACATGTCTTTGCCGACAAAGTAAATATCGTAGATTTGTTGGTTTTCTTTTAGTCCTAAAACTGCTTCTAATGCTGAATCATATGCATCATTATATATATGAAAGGATTATTTCCAATTTGGTCCTCTTAATATTGGAGTCATATAAAGTTTCTCTTTAAGTTCATTGAAAGCAACTTGACATCTAGTACTCGAATAAAAGTCAACATCTTTTGCAAGAAATTTGAATTTAAACATGAAGCAATTTGAGTAAAATTTCTTATGAATTGCCTATAATACCCTGCATGCCAAAGAAATCTTGTTACATCCTTTTGGGAATATGGAGGGTTAGTTAATAACCATCTCAATTTTGGACGGATCAACCTTGATACCTGCAAAAGCTACATGATGGCAAAGAACAATTTTTTTAGTAAACATTAAAAACATTTTTCATTGCTTAATGTAGGATATAGGATATGTTTCCTGGCATAGGGCTATTTTTTTGCAAGTTATCTACTTAATAATTCCTCAAAAGTGTCCCCATATGATGTAAAATCATTCATATAGACCTCTACACAGTCATGGATTAAATGCAAAAAATAGCTAAAACTACTCTTTGAAATGTAGTAGGTGCATTATCGAATCCAAAGGGTAGTACCTTATAAGCATAAATTTTCCAAGGACAAGTAATAGTCATATTGTCTTGGTCTTCTGGATTTATTCTTATCTGACTATAGCCATTGAGACATCGAGGAAAGAAAAATATTTCTTTCCTAGTAATGTATCCATGACTTCATCTAAGAAAGATAAAGGAAAATGATATTTTTAAGGTGGCTTTATTTAATTCTTGATAGTCAATGCATACTCACCAGATTTTGTTCTTTTTGGGAACAACCACCAAGGGTGAAATCCATTTGTTGTTTGATATAGGATAAATGAAATGTACATCCAAATTTTTTTGAAGTTCCCCTTTTACAATGTCCTTCAAAACAAGGTTTATTCTTCTCTGTGGTTGTCTTACTTGTTTAAATTTTTCTTGTGTATAAATATGATGAGTGCATGTATATAGATGGATACCTTGCATATCCATATAATCAGAAGAAAAATATTTAGAATTTTTTTGCAAAATTGGAATTAATTTGTTTTGCCGTAAATCATCTAAAGAAAAATTAATATTTAAACTTTTGCCAGGTTAAACCTCAACAATTTTAATACATGAACTTGATATAGAATTTACAAGAAATATGGTCCTAAATAAAGATGTCGAACTATCCACAATACATATTTCCTGAAAATTCTATCCTAAAAGATGAGCAATATAAGATTGTTCAAAGTTATTTAATGACTTCCCCCTAAAATACATATGAAAATCACGATAAGAAATGGAATGATTAAAGTAATTTTCATCGACATTTTCTTTAAGATCTATAGCTTGTCTAATTAGTAGAAGAGGTTAAATTATTTCTTCATCCATGTCAATTTCATCAAGCCATCCTTCGTGCTCAAATGTAGTTATAGATTTTGCAGGGGGATAAAGCATGATATGTTTCACTTCAACACCATTTGAAATGGCCATGTTTCCAAATCGAGAGCCAATGAATGCATCAACTACTACCAATTCTACCCAAAATTAAAGGACGTCCACCAAATTTAGATTTGGGTTTTAAGATCATGAAATCTACAGGATATTCCCAAGAATCCAGGGAAATAATGATATCTTTAATGAGACCCTCAGGTTAGTTTTTTTTTCCTATTCACTAGTTCTATTATCGTAGGAGTAGGTCTAAATTCTTCCAATATTCAGATGTGCATAGTTTCCATTGTCATGATATTAATAGATGCTACTAAGTCAATTAGAGTATTATGAATAGAAAAATATTGATAAAAATCATAACAATTGGAATAATTAGATTTTACATAGTTTCCATTGTGACGACATTAATAGATGCTCCTAAGTCAACAAGAGTATCAGGAAAGGAAAAAATGTTGATCAAAATCATAATTGGAACTCAAGGATCAACATATTTATCTAACAGAACCCTAGAGGTTATTAAACAAGCTAGTTTCCCAACGACTTAAATTGTTGTTGGATCCTTCCTTTTTTCGTTTAAAATTTTTTTTCCCTATTTCTCTGCAATTGGTATCCTAGATGATTGAGGTCCTTCTATTATAGATTGTCTCATTGGAGTTTTATTGGTATCACGTTGATTAGGAGTTACCTCCTCCTCTTCTTCAATTATTATGACAATTTTTTGATTTACAACATTTCCAGAATGTAAATTGATTTCCTATAATTGTACAGGAAATTCCTGTAATTTCACAAGGGCAATTAAATAAGTAGAAAACGTGTCTACTTCAACATTGTAAACAACTTTAATTTTTTTATTATTGGGATTTGCCACAGGTTGAGAAGGTAATTGAGTAGATCTTAGTTGTTGTTAATTTGATGGAAGTTGTAATGGATGTGAATGAGTTAGTTGCGGTTGTGATAGAGGGGATGGCAATGCTTTCTACATAGTAGAAGGGCATTAGATAAATGTTTGGTATTGTTGTTGCTGTGGAAAAGGCCGTTGTTGATACTATTGTGGAACAAATTGTTGAGGCTAATATTGTTGGAGATGGTATTGTGTATAATAAGGTGGTTGATTTCCATAAGTGGTTCCCCTCCAAGTCTGTTGATAAGGCCGAGTTTGACATTGTTTGGGAGGCCATGACTACCATGTCATGGAATTTTGAGCATTATTTTGATTATAAAATGCAGAAAAATGTTGTGGTATCTAGATGGATACTTGTTGCTCGTGGTTTCCATGGTTTTTTAGGTTCCATTGAACATGGTGTTTCCACTGACTCATTTTCTCTTGTGTAAATTGGTTTAAGGCTAGGAGGTGAAGGACAATCTTCTATTGCATGATGCTCTACAAAAATTCCACAAATTTGAATATTATTTAATGGACATTCTTGTTCAGGATGATTCTTTTTAAATTTAAGGACACAAAATAAACCAAGCTATAGTTTCCTCTTCCTGTCGTTTCTTAGTATTAAATGCATCAAATTGAGAACTAAGAGTACCAGAGTTCATTTTTTAAATATTCTAATATGTCAACCAATCTTTTCCTTACTAATAATCCATGTTGCATTTAGTAACTTTTAAAAAAACATCATTATGCTTTAGACTCACCACAACTCAAAATTTTGATCAAATAGGAGATAAGAAATATTTATGCCATAGACAACACTAGTATATTCATTTCGGATTTCTTTTAACAAGATTGTACAGATGATATTAAGATTAAAAGAACTATGTTTAGGTTTATGTAAATTATATAAAAACCTGTTTAGATAGTCTTCTAAACTCTCTTCTTCATATTTCATATTGTGCCATTATGAAAATATATTCTTTAGATCTATAATATACTTGATATTTTTTAAGTAATTTTTTTCTCATGGTTTCCCAGTGTGCAATTGTATTCTCACCTAATCTCATAAACCATTTAGAGCGTATTCTTTTAAGGTAGCATGAAATAATGTTGTTGTTGTTGTGTATCACTATTATAACCATAAGTATGACACAAAATATTTGACTAGAAAATGAAAAACATATTAGTTGCTCTACCTTAGAATTTTGGAAAAATTGATAGTGGAATGTTTTTCATTTTAACTAAGAAGTGTAGGTGTTTCTAAAATAGGAAATCCAAAAGTTTATGGTAATAGCACCCATCCACCTCTACCTTGTATTTTGATATTCTTTAGTAACCACTCGGAACATCATTCTATTACAGTTTATCTCTCATGATTCATTGAGCTACTATCAGGTTTTGTTAAGCAAACTACTACAGGATACAAGAGTCACCTTCCTTGATTGGATCAGATTTCTGGGCTCCTGTTATTTTCTCTAGGGACATTGATGACTAATTCATACAACTCTCTTATGAGAGGGATATATTGTAGTGATTCCCAGGTGCTTTGGGTACCCCTGTATTTCTGCGGGGTTCTGTTTAGTATTGGGTGTATGTTTGTTGGATTGGTGAAAATCACTTGTTATTTTTTGTGCTGTCCCTTGGGGCATATCTGTAATGACTGAAGATGTAAAAGGTTCCTATGATTCAATGAATACCAAGAAATGGTTTTTTCGACTGAAAAAAAAAAAAAAAAAACCATTTGGAACAAATTTTTATTTCTATTTTAAAAGAGAAGGTGATGTTGTTTTTGGATTTCTATTATAAAACATTATTTCTAACCTTTATTTTAATATATTATTGTTATTATAAATATTTTTATTTATTATTAGCATAGATCCATTTTAAACCCAGATCTATATCATTTGGATCACTCTCCCTATTTGATAAATCTCGTTTTAAAATAGATCTATGCTAGTTTAATTTTTTTTAAGTAGATATGTAATTTATATTTTTCATTTTTCAATATTTTTTATTTATATAAGCTAACATGACATATGGTGACAAACATGATAGGCTGTCCATGTTGTCTTGGAGAGCATGTCCCCATGTTGCCTTATAACTTATATATATATAAATATATTTTAATACATTATAAGTTATGTATATATATATATATATATAAATATTTTAATATGTTATAAAATCTAATTTATATTGAAAAAAAAAAGATATAGCAATATTTGCATGGATCACCCAGTGAAAATGTCATTGGCAAGATATAGCACATTGCTTTGATGGCCTTAAGCGGAGTGTTATGACCTAGGGTTTCATTAACTTAGGATTTCATCCATGAATCCCTGGAGTTGTCTGCCGAGAGTCTCGATCTGTGGATCGGATTGTTGTTAGGGTTTCATTAACTTAGGATTTCATCCACCATGGCGGATGAGAAAATTGGTATATTCTATAGTAATAATATAAATGGGGTTAGTAATAACATTAGGTTGCATAGGCCATGGTTGCAGTAGGGAATAGGCATGCCTGCTACTCACTTTCGAGGTTGTTTATCATCTGAGAAGTCGATCACCATATCAGATGGCGAATCGGAGGATACAGTGTTGTATTCTGACATAGTTTTGAAGTATATAAGTGATATGCTTATGGATGAAAATATGGAGGAAAAGAAGTGTATGTATCAGGAGTGCAGCGCTCTGCAAGCTGCAGTTAAGACTTTTTATGACATTTTAGGTGAGAATTACCCCCCTCAGGGACTCTGTAATAGCAATACAGTAGGAGAGAATCAAAAGATCAAGGAGAGTAGCTGGATTGGGGAATTTTTTAATTCTCAGATGCCAGGGGGCTTTGAGTCTCCTTTGTTCGTGAATCTTTCTGCTATCTACTCTTCTCAGTATTCGTTTAGTTCTTTGGGTAGCTCTCTCATTTACGAGCTGAGCCTTTCTGATTTTTTTTTCTGAAAGCAGACAGGGCTTGGGGGTTGGAGAGTTTGAGGAGGCTATACAAGTTGTACCCAAGCGAAATATTGGGCTCGGTGTGGAGAATGGGTGGCATTTTTGAACCCCAAAGAAGGTAAGTGACCCTGACCCTGACCCTGACTTGCAGGTGGTGAAGAGGGAAGATGCAATTGGTGTTGCTTTCCAGATGAATGCGACACATAGCGATGATGAGAACAGACATAATCGGCAGAAATATCCACACTGTGAGGATCTGGATTTCGGCAGTTTATTCAGACAATGTGATTCATACTGGTAGTTTTGACAAGGTATTGCTCTGTTGTGGAAGTTCTAGAGTTTTCTTGGACCTGCAGCTAGAAACTTTGCAAAATGGAGTGCAGAAAAGTGTTCAAAGAGGGTCCGTGAAAGGATTGCAAGGTTCAAAGACTCGAGGGAGGAAGCAAGGGAAAAGGGAAGTGGTGGATTTGAGAGACCTTCTTGTTCATTATGTACAAGCTGTGGCAACGAATGATACTCAAGGGGCCAACGAGATTTTAAAGCGGATCAAGCAACATGCTTCTACTTATGGAGATGGGACTCAACGCCTGGTGAATTATTTTGCAGATGGTTTGGTAGCACGCTTGTCAGGAAGTGGCGGTAGATTATTCAAGTGGTCTAACCTCTGTGGCAGAGATTTTGAAGGCATACCAGCTATACTTGTTTTCCGTTCCTCACAAGAAAATGTCTCATTTTCTAACGTATCAAACAGTTCTTAATGTAACAGAGAAATCAAATAGGTTGCACATTGTTGATTTTGGAATTCTGTACGGTTTCCAATGGCCTTCTCTGATTCAATGTCTGGCGAATCATCCCGGTGGGCCTCCCATGCTTCGTGTTACCACTTAAGTTGTACTTAGTGGTTTTTATCAAGTGAGCCCGATGAACCGGACAGGGTTGACTTGTTCGAACTTCAAAAGACATTTGGAAGTACTTCTGGGAAGTGCTTGTTGTATCATATCACATGTTCATACCAAATGGGGGAATTGTAATAAATGTTCTAGCATGATAGTGTCTGTAAAATACTCGGTCTCTTAGACTTCATTTGTCAATCTGATTAGCCCAGGGTGTTTTTTCCCTTGGTTATTATTGGTTGTTGAATAAACGACTGATAAATTCTAAG
>LPNX010284830.1:277651-401171 GCA_001517045.1 Pseudotsuga menziesii | reverse complement strand
AGACAGCTCCTCAAGCACCGCCCAACCCGCCACAACCTCAGCAGCCACCTTTGGTGCTGCAAAACCCCTTACCAACCCAAGGCGTGGTGAACACCCAACTATTGGCTCCTCCTCAAGCCAACGCACCAACCCAACAACTCATCACTTACGCTACTCCCGATCAACCCACGCTTGACTCAGGTACCCACCACTTGTTGATGATGTCCTCCGATGAGATCAACCTCCAGACCCGGCGGAACCAATATGGCTCCACCCCTGAAGTCCCTCCCGCTGATACACCTACTAATGCTCATCCCACTGATCAGGCGTTACGTATACCTCCACCTCCACTAGATGGCGCTCCCAAAGCGCCCCGTTTCCCACTTCGTCATATTAACAATAACCCCAATGCGCGGGCTGCTTCCAACTACAACATTGTTGATGACTTAGCCCAATCCCCCGCAGCCATGTCTGCATTAGAAGTCTTAAAAAACTGCCCTTCGTAGTGCAAGACTTTACTCTCAGCCATTGGGGCTATCGATCCAAACGATTCGCAATTAATGGCATTTGATTTGGACCAATCCGAACCTCGCCTACCTTCCACTTTGGCTTTCCAAGTTTCTGTTTCCATTCGGAATTTTGTCGTCCATCGATGCATTATTGATGAAGGTGCTTCTACATGTGTCATGCCCACCTCCATCTGGCAGAAAATGGGATCCCCCCCTCTCCAGCAGTCCTCCACTGCGTTGCGAGCCTACGACGGCCGTTCAGCTCAACCACAGGGGCTATTAACTAACGTCCCCCTCCAGCTTGCTGGCAAAACCGTCCTCATAAACATCGAGGTTATCAATGCACAGCTCGATTATAACCTTTTACTCGGCCACAGCTACATGTATGCCATGCAAGCAGTTGCTTCTACTGTTTTTCGTACCATGATGTTCCCCCATGAGGGACGTGTGGTCAAGATTGATCAACTCACTTACCATGATCCCAATGCCCCCGCGACACCCGAAAATGTTCTCCCCATGATTGAACAACCTATTTTAGGTGCCACCACCTCTTTCATTTCTTCTTTGGGGACGGGCGTTTACTCTGACACACCAATGACCTCAACCTTCCCATCTATTCCACCCTCGTTGCCCGCCACTGAAGTATCCGACCTATGTACCCTGTCCCATAACACGCGAACTCCTACTACTCAACCACCCTTGTTTCCTCAACCCCCTTTGGTACCTAGTCACATTGGTGCTACACCCATCCATACCATTCCTTTCCTTTTCCCTCCCTCAGGAGTAGTTAGCGCCCCGGTCATGGCCACCCTCAGCCTACCTGGGTTAACCTTAGGATTACCCGTTTGGTATCTTTCGCCTCCCCTTCATCCACCGACACCTGATGTCGTCCTGCAACCAGTGCAACCCATTGCCACTACTATTCAACCACCTCCCGGTCTCGCTACCCCGTCATCCTCCATGAATCCCCCCCCTCTGCTTACCAAACCCATTGGGGGCAAAGGCCCCCAACCTTACACTGCTGTCCCACCTCCTAAGACAGTAAAAAACCCCCCTGTGTTTCGTACTCCTCCCAAATGCGCGCTATGCGACGAATTGGGCCATGCAACTCACCTATGTCCTCAGTTACCAGCATTACAGGAATACATGCAACTGCTTGACAACGACCCCACTATCCCCGTTGTCCATCTAGAATCAACCCCTAAGCCTCGAGACAAATCCCTGCGCACTAACCACTCATGTGCCTTATGCGGTGTCTACGGGCATTACTCACATCACTGTCCCGATATCCCTGAGTACAGAATAGCTCTCTTTGAAATGAACAATCTGGATCTTGAGACGACACCACCCACCATTGTGGAAATCCATTCCCCGGTCTCTTCCCCTTCCGGAGAGGTCAATGCTACTCTCTTTGAAATGAACAATCTGGAAGTTGAGACGACACCACCCACCATTGTGGAAATCCACCCCTCGGACTCTTCCTCTTTTGACGAGGTTAATACCATTTATATGATCTCTTCCACCACTACTCCTTCGTCAATCAATTTGACGACACAAACCTTCCGTACGGATGAGGAGATTCTCGAGGCTCTCACTACCCCGGATTATCCTTGGGATGACATGCACCATCGTTCCTACTTCCTCCCAGATGAATCTTCCTCTAACACTGCTACCCAATTTGCAGTTGAATCCAAAGACTTCCTTCCCCCCAAGGTCGACTGGTTCAAGGACCCTATTCCTGCTCCTGACGCCTTCAAAGAGGGTAACATGGCAAACATCTCACCTGTCATCCAAATTGATATCGCCGCCCCCGGAGGCACCCCCGAACTCATCGCTTTAGGAGCATATTGCCCTGCGCAGGAGATTGAGCCATACAAAACACTCTTCAAAGAATTCCGTGACGTCTTTGCTTGGTCCTATACCGAAATGCCTGGTCTTGATCCTGCCATTATAGAGCACCACATTGACACATGGCCTGATGTACCCCCCGTGCGTCAGAAACAGCGTCCCATTCATCCCTCAAAACTCCCAGCTGTCAAAGCAGAGATTGAGAAGCTTCGCACAGCAGGATTCATTTATCCTATTGCCTATACCACTTGGGTTTCAAACCCTGTTCCTGTCAACAAGAAACAAGGCACCATTAGAGTATGTAGTGACTTCCGAGACTTAAACCATGCCTATCCCAAAGACAATTTCCCTACGCCATTTATTGACCAGCTCATTGATGCGTGTGCGGGGCATGAAGTCCTGTCGTTCATGGATGGTTTTTCCGGATACAATCAGATCCAAATCCGCAAGGAGGACCAGTACAAAACCACTTTTACTACCCCATGGGGCACCTTTGTCTATCGCGTCATGCCTTTCGGCCTTAAAAATGCTGGTGCCACATTCCAGCGGGCCATGACCTATTGCTTTCATGATTTGGTCCATATCCTGCTTGTCTACCTTGATGACCTTACAGCTCGTTCCCGAAAATGATCAGACCACCTTACTGACCTTCGGCAAGTTTTCTTGCGTTGTCGCAAATATCAGATCCTCTTGAACCCACACAAGTGCATCTTTTGCATTCCGGCAGGCCGTTTGTTAGGTCTTATTATTTCCCAGAAAGGAATTACTGTTGATCCCCTGAAAGTCCAAGCCATCTTAGACCTTCCCTCTCCTCGAACGCTCCGGCAACTCCAAAGTCTGCAAGGGCGATCCAATTTTCTTCGACACTTCGTACCTAATTACGCCACAACCGTTCACGGTTTTTTACGCCTGCTCCGTACCCACATACCCTTTATCTGGGACGCACAAGCAGAAGATGCCTTCGAAGACCTCAAGAAAGCTCTCACACAAGCCCCCTTGATCTCCCCTCCGGATTTCTCTCAGGACTTCATCCTCTACGTCTCGGCATCTGAACATGCTGTGTCCGGAGTCTTGGTTCAAGAAGACACCTCATGCCAAGAGCATGTCATTTACTATGTCAGCCAGACCTTGTCCGGTCCACCCCTACGTTACCCATATGAGGAGAGACTAGCCCTAGCAGTGGTATTTTCCATCCAAAAATTGCGACACTACATTTTGCTTAGTCATACCACAATCGTCACCGACTCTAACCCCATGGTATATCTCTTAAACCGGCGGCTCCTGCAAGGCCATGTGGCTAAATGGGTCATTATCCTCCAGGAATATGACCTCATGTTCTGAACACCTAAGAGCACTAAATCCCTTGCGCTTGCCCAGCTCATCACTGATCTCCCTTCATTTATCCTGGCCCCACCCATCTCCGAAGAGTTACCCGATAATCACTTGTTTACTATCTCGTCTGATGACCCATGGTACGGTGATATCTTGTTATACCTGCGCACGCAGAAGTTCCAACCCACCGTCACACGTAATGGACGTCGTCGTATCCGTCACCAGGCCTCTCGCTACCTCCTCATAGGCGATGTCCTTTACCGACGAGGAGTCGACACAATTCTTTGTCGTTGCCTTACACACAAGGAAGCTGAACAGGTCCTTAATGATTGCCATAGCGGTGCCTGCGGTGGCCATTTCTCAGGAATGGCCACTGCCCAAAAGGTCGTCCGCGCCGGATACTTCTGGCCCACACTTTTCACCGACTGCATCACTGCGGTCAAGCATTGCCATAACTGCCAACTTTTTGCCCCCAAGGCCCAGACACCACCTGCTCCATTACACCCAGTCGTCACCGTTGGTCCCTTTTGCAAGTGGGCCATCGACTTCATGGAGTGTAAACCCTCATCTGCTAATGGCCATAAGTACATCATTGTCGCCGTTGATTACTTCACCAAATGGGCGGAAGCCATGCCCACCTTCAACTGTACCGCTGAAACTGCTGCCCGTTTCTTTTTCAACCATGTTATCACTCGATTCGGGGTCCCTAAACAGTTGGTCTCAGACCATGGATCACACTTTGAAGATTTCGTTTGGCGCGAGCTATCCACCTTTCTCAAATTTGAACACCAATTTTCCTCGGCTTACTACCCTCAAGGGAACGGTCAAGTCGAAGCTGTTAACAAAATACTGAAAACCATACTCCAACGCACTGTTGATCGGCATAAGTCCAATTGGCACCATATGCTATTTCCTGCCTTATGGGCTTACCATACCTCCACCAAGACCGCCACCGGTTTTACCCCGTTTCATTTAGTTCACGGTGTAGAGTCTGTCCTCCCCATCGAGTGTCAGATACCTTCCTTACACATCGCCGTCGAGCTTCTCCCCGATACCTCCCCCCTAGAGCAACGTCTACTGTCCCTTGAACAAGCCGATGAATATCGTCGTGCCACTCTTCAGAATATCGAAGCTGCCAAAACCCGCTCCAAAGACAATTATGACAAACATGTTCACCCTCGAACTTTCCACGAAGGGGACCTCGTCCTCTCCTATGACCAAGCCCACGACAAAACCGGTAAAGGAAAGTTTGAGTCCATGTGGCAAGGCCCTTACATTGTGCAGACTTGCCTTGGCAAGGGGGCATACATTTTAGCTGACTCTGAAGGCCACCCTTTCAGCAACCCCCGTAATGGGTTGTATCTTAAACGTTTTTACCCATAACTGAAACCGCAACCTCATTGGTCCGCATTGTACAGTTTGCTCCCTTTGTGTTTTTTACCTTTTTGACCATAATCTCACATTCATCATTTTTTTTGCATGCCCACAGATGGACCATTTTCCACCTCATTACATTGGCTTCGCTGATAGCGCAAGCCGCTGGTCTCCCAACCTGGCTTCTGCAACGTGGGTCTTGTATTCCCCTTTCGACAAACTGATTCACCTTGACGAAACCTATATAGGCGCTGCTACCAATAACCAGGCGGAGTATGATGCTGTGACCGGTCTCCTGACTGCTGCCCTCCAGATGGGCATACGTCACCTTCATGTGTTCTTGGACTCCCAGCTCCTTGTCTCCCAAATCAACAACTGCTACTAGGTGCGCTATCCTTGCCTATTTAGAAAATTCCTGCGTACGAAACAACTTAGCCGACAGTTTGAATCCATCACATTCACACATGTCCCACGAGCTCAAAATAGTGTCACAGATCAAATGGCAAATAACATCCTAGATTGGCATATCAATCACACCATATAAACATCCCCACCATACATCATAGCATCTCATCCAACTAGATAAAAAACCAAAAATACTGCATTGCATAAACATTTGCATCCATAGGGGCATCCACGTGCCTAATCATACATAAATCATGTCACATCACATAAAATACACAAAGGGCATCCACGTGCCCAACATCCTAGACTACTTGCATCCACGTGCAATACAAACATACAACACATCATCAAGCGCATCCACGTGCGTACAAATGATAAAACATCATAAATAAAAAGTGCATCCATGTGCATAAATATATAGATATCAAAAATATACATGAGATATACATGTCCTGAGTACCCCTGTACTCAGCTATACAAAAAACAATGTATGTACAATCCTAAAAACCTCTAAGGTACAGGCCGTAGCTACAAAAAATCGGGGGGAGCCCCCTACTCTCCCTAATGAGAGTCGTACCCTGCATCACTATCAGTGTCCACTGCCTCTGACTCCTCTCCCTGCTCCTCCTCTAGCAAGTCCTCATCTCATCTGGGCTCCAGTGCCTGTGCCCTGTCTTCCAATAGGGCCACCCAGATCGCAATCGATCTAAAATCCCGAGGTGCCCCCAAACAATCCTGGACCACGGCCGGATCCAGGTCCCTCCATCCCTCCTCAGTCACTCCTACCAGCAGACGGTCGAGCAGCACCCGTACGGACTCCAGTGTCCCCGCTGCATCTAGACGACCAACGTCCACCCGCCCTGGCAACGTTGGAATGGCCACAGTCCCTCTGCGCGCCACATGTCTTGGCGGTGGCCTCGGACCCACATCTGCAAAACACCATTTTGTCAGTTACCATATATCCACGATATATCATGTACATAAAACTAGACAAAGCAACCAAACCATACATACCGTCTGGCCCCCATGCCTGTCCTAGTGGCCGTGGAACATCCGGATCTCCTGTGAAGTCCATATCCCTGTATGGATAGTCCTCCAGCGTCAGTGGTAGCTGGAGCCACTGCAAATACAGCTCCTGCGTGAAGTATCGCCCTACATCCCCGCCACCACGGTGGCGCATCATCTCTCCCCACCGCACCATCCGAGGCTCCCTCAAGCCTCCTGCCCTGATTGGTACCCTCGGCTGTAGTGTGGGGACCCTCTCCATAAAGAAGGCACACAAAAAGGAACCATAACAAAATCCCTTGCCAGACTCCTTCGCCGTGGTCAGCTGTCACTGCACGCAGGTCAGGAACATCTGGCCCTAGGCAAAATAGGTCTCGGCCAGTACACGCTCTACAAGCTGCATCTGACCCCCAGACACCTTCTCAAGTGACTAGGACACCAAAATATGAACCACACAAGCCGCCATCGCCTGTACTGCTGGCTCCCGCAGATCCCTCACCAAGAGTGCATTCCGATGCACCCGAGCCCCCAGCCAACAGAACCGCTCCACCATATCCTCCATATCCAAATCCGCCGACACCCGCGGCTGAGTATCTGCCACCCTCCCCAGGTAGGGCAACCCCGTCAAGAAATAAACATCAGTGAGGGTGAGGTCCACCCTCTCTCCCTGCACTCGAAACGCCAGTGTGCCTGGCTCCCAGAATCCAACCAATCGGTTCAGCAGCAATCCTGCTGACCGCATCATCGGCACCTCAGTGAACTTCAGCAGTCCGAAGAGTCCTAGTAGTGACAGCACCCGGCGATCCTCTCGAATCACTGTCACTATCTCGTCCGGGACCTCTCGCTCCTGCCATAGCACCTGCGGCATCCTGTCAATCACACAACGAAGTCTCATCAGACTCATCCCAAAATAATCGACCTTCTCTTTCCATAAAAAAAAAAAACCCCCGGAACAACTCGGCCCCGACCGCGGCTGTCCGGCCCACAGCCGCGGTCTCCGACCGCGGCTGTCCGGCCTACAGCCGCGGCCTCTGACCGCGGCTGTCAAGCCTGAACCCGCGGTTGCTGACCGCGGCTGTCCCAGTCTACACCCGCGGTCTGAGACCATGGTTTCGACACCCAAACCCGCGGTCCACCCACGTGGACCGTACAAACGAACCCTAGGAATCACTACCCTCCCCCTGAACCCAATTACAATGCAGGCATGAGTTTGACAAAATACCTGTGTCTCCCGAATCTGAAAACGGCTGGTCGGATCATCCAGAAATGACACCTCAGCTCTGGTCCACTACAATCCTGAGTCAACATCAAATAGTACAAATGACACTTGTGGTGAGCCCACTTACTATTTATAATCCGTTGACTGTTCTTTCGTTTGGCCATTCTGAACCCAGACGGAGTCCGTTTTCAGAACCGTTTCCACCATGGGAATCAGCACAACGAAACCATCACAATGGTCACCTCGTTGCGTTATTTTGTGCTACACCATTTTTTGCCCATTTTTTCGATACCAATAGGCACCTCGGTTTGCGCGCCACTCCGGCCGGTCTCTGTTTTTAACACTTTTTATATCGCCGGATTCATTTTTCCGCACTAGTGATGATGCTTGAGATCATTTCTCGCTCTCACTTGGCACAATTTCAACATTGTGCCCCGACACATTGTTGCCTCGGTTTACGCGCCACTTCGACCGTTCTCCGTGTTTCACACTGTTGATATCGCCAGATTCATTTTTCCAGGCTCGTGATGATGCTTGAGATCATTTCTTGCTCTCACTTGGCACCGTTTCAACATTGTGTCCCGACACCTTGCTGCCTCGATTTGCTCGCCACATTGGCCACCATCCGATTGTTCCACACTTTTTACATGAGCCATCCACTCCTGTCATACTACAAATGTTTCTTTATTTTGCCACCATTCATTCACCCCGCAAGGAGGCCCACTAGTGTTCCCCCCCACCCTCAGTCCTAGTCATCATAAATATTCCTTGATTGAACACTTCCTCCTTGCCTGGCCATTAATTCAGAGTCTTCTTATTTGCTTTCAGACTCCTTAAAATTGAAAGCAACCACGAGCATGAACTGTCTTAAAATCCACACGACAGTACCATTTCATCATTTTAGAGTCTTCTTAGTTGCTTTCAGACTCCTTAAAATTGAAAGCAACCACGAGCATGTACTGTCGTGGGCTCGTAAAATCCACACGACAGTATCATTCCATTACTTCGGAGTCTTCTTATTTGCTTTCAGACTCCTTAAAATTAAAAGCAACGATGAGCATGAACTGTCATGGGCTCGTAAAATCCACATGACAGTATCGCGTTATATCCACACTTCTGCTAGTTCCCTAACCCATGAAGAAGTCCCCCCACGCCTCTTGGCGCTATGATCGATCCTCTCGGCAGCACCCCCAATCAGGTCACCTTTGTTCAGAGTATTCTGCAGTCTCCTGCCATTTTACCACAGCTTGAGTCTCCCTTAGCCCAATCACCCTCAGATCCTATACCGCTATGATCCCCTTACCACCAGTCAGTCTCATATGCTGCTTGATCATCCCCTCCATCATACTCTAAACAAAGGAAGTTTGATTCCACCCACTCTACTTGCCCAATTATTCCCCCCAGTTTTTCACTCTTGCCATCAGTACTATCACAGTTCGGTTTTTCACCTCGCGCTCCTGTCAAGGAAACATCATTGCCTTGATAGTTGCAGGTCTCCCTCTATCGATGACAGCCCCTCTATTCCAGAGGATAGACCCAGAGGCCCCTGCACCTTGGACCCATCACCATCTGTGGTGAGTGCCTACGGACCATTTTGAGAGGAATCATCATTGCCTCTCCGAATAGTTGTTTCTCACATGCTCGACTTCAGCACCTTAATCGCATCGTTGAGAATCGCACAGGATGTATATCCCTTCCAGTATGTGTCGAAGACCCCGGATTTCCCCTGACTCTAGCACATTGGTGAGTTACTTCGGAAAAGCCAGTTTTATGTTCCTGTGGATGTCCGGGCTGAGTTGGCGATTATATTCGGAAGCCATCCAGTTCCATGCTTCCTCGAGTACCCAGTTCAGTTCCAGATCAGTGTACCATTGCACTTATGACCGTTGTCGCTTTGATCCAGCAACTCATTAGTTCCTTTGGAACCACATTCAGGAGCACTGCTATCAGTCCAGTACATCAGTTGTTCAGTTCAGACATGGTCAGCCCAGCAGTATGTTCCAGATTTGTGTCCCCTCTGGACACTTATGATATACACAGTGGTTTTCTATGTATCCTACAGGTCCCTCTTTTCGAACCTCAAATTTATTTTTATGTATCTTGATACGAGCATGGGAATGCCCGCCTCGTCCAGATTATCAGATGATTCCTCATCCATTATTGAGGTTATGTACTTTTCAGTCCTTGCAGTTGGTTCGAGATCATTGTTCCGGGCTTCAATTGGTTCCTTCTCTTCTCCACACCCCAAGAAAAACGAATATGACTTATGATGTCCATCGGCCATACGATGAGCTCCTGCCCTCGCACATCAGGGGGCAATCTGTTAACACCCAAAAAGGGTTCACTACCTCATCTACCCCATTACATGGCTCATTTGTCCATTTTCCCACCATATTTCCATCAAAAACCCATAAAACCATGCAAAAAGCCTCCAAAAGGATTAAAATGCCTCCAAAATGCCATAAAACCCTCTTTTCCTCTAAAAATATCCAAAATTCCTCCAAAAAAGCAAAAATATCCAAAAAGGAATAAAAAATATAAAATAATGAGGAAAATGAGGAAAAAACCCTAAACAGCTGAAACCCTAAACAGCTGAAACCCTAACCCTAAAACCGCATGGTTTCCAACTATAAATAAGTGATGGAGACCCCTTATTCAATATCCACAATCACAAGTATCCTGGCTCTGCCAAAATTGCTCGTGAAACCTTAGCTCACCATTGAGCTACTTTCACCGTGAGAGCCCCTTTTGGCCCATTTCCACCATTGGAGAAAGAGAAGAAGCAGCTTGAAGCTCGGAGCCATCGACTTGGATCATCGCAAAGGGCTTCACTAACCTCCACATTGGAGGTAAGAACAATAAAATAATTCTTTACCTTTTACTTATTTGTGCTTCATACATGTTTGGATTTAATTTTTTATTTCAGTTATAGCTTTTAATTCACATAACATTGAACTGGTACTAAGGAATCCATTGTCCTTAGTAGGTACTCATTCGTACAAGCTAGGGCTAAAACCCTAGAAACAGGAACCCAAAGTGCCTTGTCGATGGAGAAGCATGGAGTTAATAGAAGACAACCTGGTGAAGATCTGAGCTCTGGTGAAGCACCAGATGGCCCTTTTATCTTAGAGAAGAACCATCCCAAGAGTAATGCAGTACAACAGAAGGATTACTGTCCAACTATTGGATGATTTTAGATAAGAAGAGTCATTGACATAGCCTTGTCTAACAGATTGTAACCAATTTGGAATAGGCATAGAAATAGCTAAAAGAGAAGTATGGACATCAAATGTGTGGGGAAGAGCATCTGCCACAAGATTGTGTTTACCCTTCTTGTAAGTCATCTCATAGTCATAAACCATGAGTTTGCTAACCCATTTCTGTTGTGTTGGGGATGAGAGTTGTTGTTCCAGGAAATATTTCAGACTCTAGTGATCAGTCTTGATGCAGAAATGATTCCTAAGAGGTATGGACGCCACTTTTGTACTGCATGCAAAATAGCCATCATTTCCTTCTGTTGGGCCTAGGGAAAGTGCGCAAGAAACAAGCATAAACAAAGAAACATGCAAGAATCAATCCACCGCGCAAGCAAAAACAAGGAAAAGGAAGCATGCGACAGGGATAGAAGAAATCTTTGCAGACAAGGAAATCTACGTAGATAAAGGAAATTGTGTGGAAGAGGAAATCTACGTAGAAGAAGGAATATGCGCAAAAGATGTCACCTGTATGGAAAAGTGAAGCTACGTTGAAGGAAGATGTCACAGGGTAAAATAATAGCATAGGTGCAAAATAACAGCTGAAAACGAGAGGACGATCATGGGTGCTGAAGTCAGTTAAGTTGCCGGATTCCACAGGAGTGAACACACGCTGTAAGTAAGGTCATTAGTGCCTCATGTCAAGTAATGATCACCACAGCTGTAGCCTGGGTGGTGGCCGATGGTGATAGTTAACGGATTTCCTGTATGGAGTCGACCCTGCGTGGTCATGTAAAATAGTATAAATAGGAGGAATTAAATAGTTAGAGGGTTGGATTTCGGTGATTATTGGTTATTATTGTTGTTGTTGTTTTTATTCTTCAGTTGCTTTTGATTAGTTGTGAGACTTGAGTGGTAGATTAGTCGAGAGTCTGCAGGATGCAGTTGGAGGTAGTGCAGTAGAAGGGAAGCTCTACTAGAGAGGTGCAGATGCTAGAGGAGTTGATCAAGGCCGTGTGTGGATCAATAGATGGTAACAGTAGTTAGGAGAAATAAGACAGAGAGCATGACAGCAAGAGAGAGTCTGAGCAGAAAGATAGATCTAAGACAGTCTGCAGTCAAATGTAGGCTGAAGGCACCATATATTTCTCATGCCATATGAAGAGCGCCTTGTAGTTTTTCCCGGATGGGTTTCCACATGAACTCTCCTGTGTGTTGATGATTGAATGTGTATGGTTGTTTATGTTTATGTTTATGTTTATGCTTATGATAGAGGTCATGTCATGGCTGAATGAATGTCGTACTGTCAGTAGAAGTCCTAATGCATTAATAGGTTATTATGCACTGCTTCTAAGTATTAGTTTATGTTTACAATGCAATCGTTGTTGTGCGTCTATTATATTGCAACTGTATGTTAGCTTGCATCTATATTTTGTTATGTTTAAAGTACTAAGGCCTAATCTGTTTCGCACCATTAGTAGTTAATAAAATGTATGTGCAATGTGTGCTACAGTTCAGAGTAAATGAATCCATCCTCGTGAATCGGTCGAGCTCCTTGGCTGTGCGCCAAGGGACTATAATCCCTCGATGAATCGTGGAAACATGGTTCCAACGGTTACCCATCGAAGAGATATCTCAGGTGAGACTACGCTTGCTTTGAGGGAATTGTCGATGGGGATTTCTCTGTCAGGCCGGTATCTCGAGTGTTTGTTGGGTTGACGGGCGGCGCAGAACCTGGGTCGTGTGTGTTAGGAAAAGTGGCCAACAAATTGTTCCGTTGTCGGGACCCTTTTGATAAAAACGAGGGAAATGTTGTGACACCCTACTAAGAGTGAAGTCGATGATTGGCTAGAGTCGAATATGTTGATATTCGCGCAGAAGGAAAGCGAGGGTTTGTGGCTGAGCCCTGAGAATTGGTTACAACGATATCTATATTAAGATATCCTTGAAATTTTTTTCGCATAATTTCCTGTTATATTGTAAGAATGGATTTCGGAGTTAGCAACCTGACAAACTAACTTCCAGAGAAGAGGAGTAGCTGAGTGGACCGACCAGTTAATACAAGAAGTAGCACAAGTAAGTAACCCTATTTCAAGAGCTGTTAATTTTTGGATTGATAGCATATTAGAAGGATATGTTGTTGGGTTCGTTGTTGAAGCGATAACCTCATATAGCAAGGAAAAGAGATATTTTCTCCAAGAACCACAGGGGAGGTACCTTATGTCTATAAACCTATGGATTAAAATGCTCCTTCATGAAAAGGGTATTTTACAACTCAGTGATAGAGTTGCACAGTCTATGAAGGGGATATGTTGTGTAAAATTTAGGAGTAATATGGAAGGTAGTAAGAAGAAATGTTCCCAGGAAGCTCAGAAGACGAGTTGGACACTGGATTCTTAAGAAGTGGAAGGAGGTTCTGGTTAGGAAAGAGGAGGAAGGTAGCAGGAGGTAGAAGGGCTTATAGCCTTCCAAGGGCAGGTGAATATGGATCTGAGTCACACCTAGATGAAGGGTCTTGCGATGGAGAGGAAGAGTACAGCCCAATTTTTGAGAGAGAAGAATTGGGATATTATGCAGAGACGCCAAGGACAGGACGTGACTACGACATTCCAAGAAGATCACCCGAAGTGAGACCTAGAAGTTCGTCACCTGAATCACTTGTGAACACTAGTAGTCCTAATGTCGGGACTAGTGCGTAAGGAGGCCCATCAGTGACCCCAGTAAATCCAAAAAATCCAGGGAATCTAATGAACAACCCCAATGCCACCCTAATGGAAGGGACAGACATTAGAATATCCACATTCAATGGGAATGGAACAGAGGATCCAGAACAACACTGGTTCCTCTACGAGGTGGTATGGATGGTCCGCCTCGTTAACAATGATGACATCCAAAAAGTGCAAATGATTATGACTCGGCAGGGTCGCGGGTTGGATTGGTATATGAATTACTTTATAGTACCACTAGGGAAGCCATAGAGGAATCTTGAGGAGATTCGATGTGCAATGAACTCAAAATTCAGAAAGCCACAATCTAAGTCCCAATGTATAACCGAGATCAAGGAGATTAAATAGGCTCCAACAGAAACAGTATGGGACTTTGATCAGTGGTTTAAGATGCTAATGGCCAAAGTAAGCTTCTAGATGTCGGACATGCAACATAAAGAGTGGGTTATTACTGCGCTACTGCCACACATTAGAGGACCACTCATGCAGCAAAAGATTGCGATGCAGACAAAGGCACTGGAATTGGCCATGAAGCTATAGGATTC
Source organism: Pseudotsuga menziesii (assembly GCA_001517045.1). NCBI lineage: Eukaryota > Viridiplantae > Streptophyta > Pinopsida > Pinales > Pinaceae > Pseudotsuga > Pseudotsuga menziesii. Next base: position 387,035 of record LPNX010284830.1, on the reverse strand, counting down.
ACCTATTGGAGATGGTGTCGTGGAAATGATATAGATTCAGTCACAATTGGATAATCTGACAATTCAACTCCATGACATAAAAAGAGGAAAATAGGTGTAGGAAGACCTCTAGTGTATGCTATGTCAGACCAATGGACATAGAAAAGATGATTGTCCGGCTTACATGAACTATATCTCGTCCGGTGCGCCAAAACCATTGAGTACCCAGGGGCTTCCCTGGTGCAACATATGCTAGACAATGGGACACCGTGACATAGATTACATGTTCCTGCATAAGATGGTATGCACCCCAGCTACTTTGTATTGTAAATTTTTTAGATCTGTAGGCCATGATGAAAAACATTGTAGGGCCTACCAAATTCTAAGAGAGAAAATGGTAGATGCATATCTAATGAAGACTGAGGAGAAAATAAATATTGAACAGGAACAAGTGCAGTTCCAGGCTGTGCCTCAATTTTAGGTTGCATAGCAATTTTAGCCTGCACCTCAATTTCAGCAAGCATAGCAATTTCAGATGGCACCTTAGTTTTAGAATGCGACCCCATATAAACCCTATCTATAGCAGTATTAGCAACTGCAATACCTGCCGCAAATTCCACAACCTCAGTTGAGGGGGGGTGGAAATTACAGGGGCCGAGGAGGAGGAGGATTTGGCCAAGGAAGAGGGCCAATGGTATGCTACAATTGCGGAGTGTAGGGCCACTTTTCTAGAGACTTCCTTGAACCTGCGAAGACTTGCTCATATTGAAAACAAGAGCACAATGTGGAGCAATGTCCGCAACTTATCGCTAGATGGAAATCTCGAAAGGTTGGAGCAGCTAACCCAGCACCAAATCCTGTGTCGAATGCTCCGAACCTGAATGCTAATTCCAACATACAGATGATAGTTGCAGAACCACGAGAACCAAGTGTAGCTGTGGTAACAAGGGGAGGTGCTAAGACGGGTGTAGATTAAGCTACACAGATAGATCCTACGACGCAAGAACAACTGCAGGTACGACCCGTCATGCAAAAGAAAGCATCACTTTATGTTCAAAAGCAGAAGCGCATATTTATGGATGTACGCCCTGATTTCGTAGGAACAGAGCAGCCATCCACCTCAGGCCAAGTGAAAGATATGCTTGAGAGATTCCAGAATATATTCGAACAATAGACTGCAAGCAAGAGTGCAAATAAGGTTAGTAAGCTCAAACCATTCATGTCAAGTTGTTTGGCGCTAATCCATGACAAGGATGCACTTGCAAAGTTGGAAGCACTTATAGAAACGCTTCTGGAGGAAGACCATCCAGCGAAGAAGGTTAACAATGTCAAGACAAAGTTCAAAATGGGGCGTGAACTCAGAATGTCCACGCAAATTGGTGATTATGACATGGACTTTATAATCATCAACCTGGGATATGATGTTAACATTTTAACGATCTAGATGTGGGAAATAATGGGCAAGCCACCCCTTGAATAGTCCCCAATTCAATTAAGGCTTGCTAATCAGGCAAAGGTCCTACCCATTGGTAGGCTGCATCAGGTCCAAGTGGATATTGAAGGATTGCGCACTTTTTCAGACTTTGAGGTCATCAATATTGTAGATGATACTAACCCACATCCTGCATTGCTGGGGATCGATTGGGAGACGGGAAATCAAACCATTATAAACTTCAAAAGAAGGATCTTATCATTTAAATATGATGAGATGAGGATAGTTGCACCCCTCGATCCAATAGAAGGACAAAGATACGTTGAACCAGTGTTCAATGAAGGGCAAGATGATCACCTTGATAACATCTTGTTGTAGCTGCAACTTTTTTCCCAAATTTTTGAAAATTTTTGGACCCTCCTTTTGATTTTATATTGGCTGGATTTATTTGGTTTCCTAAACTTTGTTTTTTCCCTCTGCTACAAATTTGGATTTTCTTGAGTTTGAATTGAGGTCAATTGTTTCCTTCATTTCGGAAGTTGGATGATCTAAATCTGCCTTTGTCTAGCCAAAGATTTTGATTATGGAGTTTGTTTATTTTTATTTTTATTTTTAACACTTGCTCTGTTGATGATTTTGTTTTAGCACTATCGGAAGTCAGTTGAATTTTGAGTCGGAACTTTAGTTATCTATGCCATCGCTATTTCAGAGGTTAAACAAACTGATTTCATTGCTACCCAGCCAAGAATCTTTTGAACACTTAACTTTTCTTTGAATTTTTGATGGTTGGTTTTATCGCTATTGGAGGGCAATCGAAGTTCCAATCGGGGTCGTATTTCTCTACGCAGCCGCCGTTACGGAAGCCAACTAATAAACGTCCCGATGGAAAGTCATGTTTTTCGCCCATGGGTTTTTATCTCCTTGGTTTATTTTTCAAAAAAAATTTACTTTTGACTTTCGGCATTTTTGTTTTATCACTATTGGAGCATTAGTCTTCTAAGTCACCGCCGTTTAGGAGGGCAGATGGCAAACGTTCCGACGGATTAGTTCTTATCCTTGCTGATTCCGTGGTTTATTGCTTTTCATTATTTTTGTTCCTTCTCTATCAAAACAGTTTATGACTTTGATCAGAAGTCGTAGTCTGATTGTTTTCCACCGTTGCGGCTCCTTAGTTAACTAATCGTCTGATGCTATAGTGCTTCTGCCCCCCAAAGTGGATTATCTGCCCGGTGCTTAGCGTTTATTGCTTCCAGGGTTCTCCCGCCTTTTTTTTTGTGCTTTTACTCTATTGTATGGGATGTCAAAATTTTCCTGTGGGTTTTGGTCGAGTCTAAGTTTCTCCGACATGAAGAGCACAAGTTAGGGTTCAGATTTGGCGGTTACATTGTTATGATTCATGCTTTCATGATTTCGAGTTAGTCCATATGTGGCCTGGATTGAGGTAAAGAGTCTTTTTATTGAGCTTGTGATTTTAGTTTGGACAATGGATTTAGCAAATTTCAAGACACAAACTCGCAGGATTTCTTTGTTTTGTCATTTTTTCATGCATTAACACGATATATAGTTTATTTTACAGATTGCATATGGAAAAGGTAAATGGAATGATACAGTTATTTTTTTGGTTATTCATGATAGGGTGATTGCTGCTGTAGAGAAGATATGTCTAGAAGACAAAGTAGAAGAAAGGAGGCTGTAAGGAAGAAAGAGAAAGAAAATGAAGAAGCAGAGATGAAGAAAGATAAGAAGAAAGTAAGTGTCTGAGATCTCAATAGATCGATAGCAGCAGAGGCCCAGGCTTGGGAAAAGTTCATCAGCAACCAAGCTGGTCTCTCTTTATAAAAGCGCTATTAAATTTTAATTTAATATAACGTATTGTACAGTACTCACTAAAAGACTAATTTGTGAGATTAAGGTCACAAAGGGCAGCCCAAAGGTTTTGTTGTTTTGTATAAATATAGGAGAGTTAGATGTAATAAAGGTCCTTTTCCCAGATAGATTTGTGAGAGTATGTTGTAAGAAGAACTATTTCCTTTTGCAATAAAGAATTACAAGTTTCCTGTTGAAGAAAGCTTGGTGGAAGATTTCAAATGCTGTGCTATGGATTTGTTGAATGTGAACTATTTCATTTTCAGCTTGCATCCATTAACTATGAGATCGTTCTAACTCTTTGAACCTATGTTCTTGTTATGAATGCACTCTAGTTTATTCTATGAAATTTCCACCGTGAGTAATGAAGGCTTTTCATAAACAATGAGCTATCTTGTTGTTCATATATCTATTAATGTTCATGTGTTTTGAAATAAGTAATAACTATTTGTGATTTTTCTTAATGCATGCGTAGAAATACATTACTCATTGATAAATGATAATCTTGCTCCCTAGGGATAGGTTAGATAGTTAGTTTTAGTTACTTGTTGTGTGTGATTTAGATGCGAGAGAGTTAAGACGAGAGGTAAGAACCTGCGCATCACTTTGTGACCGCTCCTCATATTTTCTATCAATATGCATTTTTAGATAGGCACTTGCACATCATACTTAAATATAAAAAACTAAAAAATACACACGGTGGACCGGGCCGTAACCGGTAAATCCTTTATTTTGTTACTTGACCTACGATAGCCGGATCGTAAACCAGACGGATTCCCCATACCGAACAGTAACAGGCTAGGTGGCAATGTTTATTGGGGAGAATCCCTAACTATTGTTACCTACAATTTTCCAAGCCTCAACAATTTTTGGCACTAGAAGGAGGGCCGCTAGTGCATGGATGGTCGACGAAACCCATTTTCTCGAGATTATTCCACCAGTGACAGTTCTGAAAGCAGTTTGTTTCCAAATTCAATTCCTGAAGAAAAGGGTAAAGATTTTTTGTATCCTGTCGATAACAAAGTAGTTGACAATTTGAGAAGAATTACTAGGGCTTATGCGAAGAAGATCAGAGGATTACCGATTATCCCTGCCTTACCCAAAATAAAATATCGGAAGAAAGACCACCCTATATTGGAAGACGCAGTGTTGGTTGAAGATTTTGAAGAACTAGTAGAAACAGCCTTACAAGAAGTTGTTCAACCTCTGAATCAGTTGGGCCCAGATACACCTTATTGTTCACCTGTTCATACCCCTGTTCATTCACCACCTCACTCTCCACTTAAAATCATGGGAAATGTAAACGCAAATCACCCACCCAACCCACCAAATCCACCACCTACTTGGAAGGCTAGATCACCATTAAACCTAACACCTCCTTTGCATGACTTACCTCAAGATGTTGAGAAAATGTTGCCTAAGTTTGACCCAAGTGAAAAGATTTTGGTAGATGATAATTTGCAAAGCTTTTACTTAGCTATAGAAGGACTACAGGCTAGAGAACATGAAGATCCAGTCTGTAGATTGTTTCCACATACCCTGAAAGGAGCAGCAGCTTCATGGTATTTTGCTTTGCTTGCAAATTCAATCACAGAATGGGACACATTTGAAAGAATATTCATAAGTAAATATGCAGCCCAGAAAACTCATGTAGCTTTAATGAAAGGGTTATGCGCTTTAAAGAAAGAAAGAATGGAAAAAGTGCATAATTTCACTCAAAGGTTTGCTGCTTATCTTAAAAAAAATTCTGCAGTTGACAAGCCCTCTGATAAAGTTCTGATTCAATACTATACTTCAGCTCTAGGGCCTGAATTGGCCATATTTTCCAAGATGTCAGTCAAGCCTACATTGTCAGAAACTTATGAAGAAGCTGAGAGAGTAGAAGCTGAAAAAGAGAGTATAGAAGATTATCCTGAGCAGTCGAGAGAAAAAACTTTTGGTAAGGATGAGCAATCACATGACTTTGAAGGAATGATTGAAAATGATGCAGAAGCTATCTAACAGAGTGATAGATTTGGAAAAAGAAAAGGAGGCTCATAAAGCATACAAGCCTTATTATAAAAGGAGAGAAGACAACAATCAATCTAAACCTCCTCCACACAGTCCTACATCAATGAATTTAATTGAGGTAGGTATGGATAATTTTTGAACCTTTCATTAGCAGCCTCATTTAGAAAAAGAATTCCCTCAATGGATCAATTCGATGACATTAGTAATGAATCAACTATTAGACTCTAAATTGATAGAAGATGATGAGCAGGAAGAAAAAAATAATCAACCCATAGAAAAACAAGAAGAGGATGCTTTAGTTTTATGGGATTGTGTCTCACTTTTTGATACATAAGAGGAAGGTTCACTGAAATAGGGAAAAACATCAGAAACAAATGTGACAACCAAAAGTCAGAGGTTGTTAAAAGAAGACAATTCCATACTCCCGAAAATTAAGAGACTGTAAGAGAATGTAAAGAAAATTCAGAATAACAACAAAGATGATAAAATACCTGAATTTACCATTACCAGTCAAGATCCGAAACAAGTCAACATGCATGTTAAGCCTATTAAAGACAAAGTTGATAATGTCAAGAAAAATCTCAAAGCACCTGAGATGGGGTATGATATTGTGGAGGACATTAAAAGGGCTAAGGAAAATATTTCATTATTTGAAATGTGTAATGCACCTCAACAGAAAGAAAAAATGTTGAAAGCACTTGAAGTACCATAGGAAGAGCTTCCCACTAACAACCAACATGTAGGAGAAATTGTCGAAGCAAGTGTGGAAGGTAAGGCTAGGTTTAAAACCCCACCATTCCTACTGACTTTTGAGATTTTAAACCATAATGTGCACAATTGTTTAGTAGACTCAGGGTCAACAGTCAATGTTATGCCACTTTCAGTATGCAAGAAGATCAATGGACAACCTAAAACCAACTACCTAGCAGGTTACTCGGCTAGACAGGACCAATGTGAAAGTAGTCGGGGAAATGGAAGATGTTCTAATTTTCTTATCTGTAAATGAAAAGATATGTCAGTACATTGATATTGTAGTAGCAGACATACCTAATGTTTATGGACTTATTTTAAATCGAGACTAGTCAGCAAGGCTAAATGGATATTTCGCATCAGATTGGTCACATCCGTGGTTGCCCCATAAGGGAAGTCCAAATCAGATAAAAATATTAAGAGAGACCCACATGAAGCACAATGTTACTCAATTGGAAGAAAAAAATGAACCTGTGAGTTCTGTGTTGGGAAATTATCTAATTGAGCTCGAACCGGGAAACTACCAAGCGGAAGAAGCTAGGAGTACACCAGACACCCAGCCCAATCTCCTTCGATTTTCATGGGCTGATGAGATTGATTGTAAAATAGTAGATTTAGTTCCATATATATTTTTAATTCAAGACCAGTAGAATTAGATAATGGGTAGGCCTTTTTCAATTTGCAGTCAAGCCTAGCCCCTCAACTTACAAGTTGTCATATTTACAGGGGTGGGTAGAGAACTGACCAGTTAGTGGTTTAGTTCTCAAACTTTATTTTTCTTAGATTTTATTTCTTGATTATCTTGTACATAAATAAACTGATTTGGTTGTTTATTTTTTATTTATTTTATTTCTGTTTGTTTTTAGTTAGATTTTGATTGATTTCAATAAAAGAAGCAAACTTTTGGTTGCATGAAGAGCATCAAAATTCTGGTTAACAAAAATCCTTGATTATAAGACTGTGTACTATTGATTTATCTAAAAGAATTTATTCTAGTTTAGCACTTTTCATAAATGGCTATGAACACATTGAAGTCCTGCTTAATCCTTGTAAAATAACTCAGGATCAAAAGGTCTGGAATACTATTTTGAGGCTCCATCCATCTCACATTAAAAAATGTCTTAGGGGGTGACAACAAAAGACCCATGGAAAGGAAGCAAGGTAAGCAGTATATTATATATAAATGATCACATGCCAAGAATTGAAATCCAAAAGGAAAATAAGAGTCAAAAAATATCCAAAGAAAGCAATATGTATCAAAACGAAGTACTGAACCATATGAGTACAAATTTGCCAAATTTCTTCTCAGTTCGTGAGTTGAAAATTAAATACATCTCTCACACAAAAGGACACTATGGATAGAGGAGCCTAAAAAAAATTCAGAAAGAAAGGCATGCAGGAGGACTCAAAAAGGACAAAAAAGTCCAAAAGCAAAAAAGTGCAAAATGGCATGGGAATGAGGAACAAATGAATATTTCTATTTACCATATGTTACAATCCTATGGTGTCCAAGCTGGAAGCTACCTGAAGACAGAGGTAAAAACGAAACTCATATTCCTGGCCTCAAAAGAGTTATCTGGATTTTTAAATCTTGGTTTCCATTTTCCTAAATTGGACTATCATCAATGATTAAAAGTACATACATTTGCCATTTGGGAAATACAGACATCCAGAAGAATTCAACATGTTGGTTTTATTGTCAAAAAGTCTGTTACTTAAGGAAGAAATTGTCCAGAGATCTGGGTTCACTAGGTAGTCACCAATTGTTGCAACTGCAACTTTTTTCCCAAATTTTTGAAAAAAATTGGACCCTCCTTTTGATTTTATCTTGCCTAGATTTATTTGGTTTCCTGAACTCTATTTTTTCCCTCTGCTACAAATTTGGATTTTCTTGAGTTTGAATTGAGGTCAATTGTTTCCTTCGTTTCGGAAGTTGGATGATCTAAATCTACCTTTGTCTAGCCAAAGCTTTTGATTATGGAGTTTGTTTATTTTTTTTAAATTTTTTTTAACATTTGCTCTGTCGATGATTTTGTTTTAGCACTATTGGAAGTCAGTTGAAGTTTGAGTCAGAACTTTAGTTATCTATGCCGCCGCTGCTTCGGAGGTTAATCGAACTAATTTCATCGCTGCCGAACCAAGAATCTTTTGAACACTTAACTTTTCTTTGAATTTTCGATGGTTGGTTTTATCACTATCGGAGGGCAATCGAAGTTCCAATCGGGGCCGTAGTTCTCTACGCAGCCGTCGTTGCAGAAGCCAACTAATAAACGTCCCGATGGAAAGTCATGTTTTTCGTAGATGGGTTTTTATCTCCTTGGTTTATTTTTCAAAAAACTTTTACTTTTGACTTTCGGTGTTTTTGTTTTTGATGAAATATTGTAACTTCGAAGAATATTCTATATGTATATTTTGTGGTCCTCGATGGTCCTACCGGGAGAACCACTTGTATTACTTTATACCCCAATGCTTCTAATCATAAGAACTAATAAGATTCATGTGGTAGCCCCCTCTAATTGTAAAGGTGGGTCATTAGCACCCCAGTGTGGTTACTTGAGCCTACATGTGTAACTCGATCCTACATGATTAACTCGATCCTACATGTCAGATGAGTTAACTTAAGTGAAAGGATGAATATAAATAGAGGTGTAGTGCTCCTCATTTGGAGCACACACTCTCACTTGTATAGTGCATTAGTGGAGAAGAGAAGAGTAGCAGGAGAAGGAGGAGGATCAGGCTTTGATCTCCTTGCTGGTTTTATCTTTTACCTTTTTGGGGCATCTATATTGAGGAAGCTTTTGTTGGGTTTTTGCCTTTAGGGTTTTCCCAAGATAAATCTGTGTTGTTATTGTGATATTGTTTCTTTTAGTGATCCTATTTATATTATTTTGTTATGAAAATGAAATGAAATTATGAAGTATTAGCTAAGCATATGAAAATTTAACATGGTATCAGAGCCACCCTGAATAGGACAACCTTCACAAGGAAAAATAGGGCCTTTCTCTCTCCCCGGAAGAAATTAGGGCTTCTTGCAGAAGAATAATTTTTTGAGTGAACCTACCATAGGATTGCTTTCCTCATGAAAATGGAAGTTTAGAGACCTGGATCAATATTTTTGGTTGGGTGAAACTCCAGGAAAGTCAAACCCTAGTTTGACCCCGAGCTAAAAAAACCCTAAATACTAAAACTGCTAAGTTTTGGTACATTCACTATATCCTGAGATTGGCACATGTTCAGGAGCTTAAAATTGCGGAGGCTAAAGATAAAATCCTGATGTACACTGTGTCCAACATTTTGTCTCAGATTCGATATATTCTGTGAGATATGATCCCTCCATGTTAGGGTTCCTACCTCTTCCAGAATTCATCCCTAAACAGGACACCCGTAGAAAATTTCTATAGCTTGGGATACAAAGGTCCAAATTGAATTCTTGAAGATGTTCCTGAAATAGAATGGGATTTAATTTCTGTGGTCCAAATTTTAGAACCAGAATATGAAACAGTGACACGTGGCAGGCCATACAACTTCGTTGTTCTAAAAAGTCCTGTAACATTTCACCTTGGGAAAATAATAATAAATCCCAATTGGTGAAACCCATTCTGATGAAACCAATGGTGTTGGATCAGGGACATGTGAGGTTATCTCAGTGAAAAATTTCAGACATATAGGAGTAGTAATGTCAGAGATATCATAGAAACAGTAACAGGCATTTCTGCAGAAGAAATTGGAAAACTAGGGCTTCCTGTTCCGGGAGCTTCCCTCCACTGTTTTCAGAAAAGGAGTACATTGGACAGATCCATTTGAAGAGATATATATTTCTATCCAATCAGATTTGAAAAATTCCAAGTTTTGAAAATTAGGGTTTCTTTGACAAACCCTAGATCAGCTAGCTCCGAAAGCAGGACGGACACCTCAAATCGGTAAGATCTAATGTTTTGCTATTTGCATTTGAAGTTCTCATTTCAAAGTGATCTATCACACCAGCTTGATGATAATCTTGGTGAATTTGAAAACTTCCAAGCATGGAAGTATTTGATCTATCTGAAGAAAATGAATTGGACACCTTCATGAGTAGAGAGGTTCCAATTATAGAAGGAGATGAGGCTCAAAGCCTTATACAAGAAGAACTTGATCAAGGCCAAGAAGATCATTGTTGATTCAATCATGGATCAAATTGTACCGCAAGTGTCTTCCCTAAAGACACCAAAGATGTTTGATTCCTTGATCAAGCTATTTGAAGATAAGAATTTAAATCAGAAGATGGCTTTGAGAAAACAGTTGAAGAATGTGAAGATCTAGAATGCAGAAAATCTTGAAGTGGTAGAAGAAGAAGCGGAGAATGTAGAAGTGGTGATAGCCACCTTGAATGGTCTCCTAGGATCATAGAATTCATTCATTCAAGGAATGTGTGCTAGAAGGAAGTAATTACTTTCAACAGACTTTGGGAAGAAGAAAGATGGGAGCAATTGAAGATCAAGCTCTCACCATTCAAAGAAGATCCCTCAAGCGATGAGGAATATGAAGAAATCAATTCTTAAAAAACCTCTTATCCATCTTATCATTTGGATAAGAAATGATGATTTCATGAATGAAGAAGATGATGAAGCAGAATGATCAAGAAGGAGTCTACCCACGAAACAAACAAAAGATAAGTATTCAATTGTCATTTAATGATATTTTTTTGTTATGCATTTGTCTATATTTAGTTGATGTATTATGCATGATAGGATGTTTGCATTAACGACAGTATACTACTAATATGCATGTGATGGGTAAGTAGCTCATGGTGCTATACAACTCTCCATTGCTACTTATCTAGAATGAAACCTCTTTGCTGACATATTGGATTATTGCACAAATCTCAATGTTGTCCTGGTAGAGATGGAAGGCATATAGAAAAGTTTCCGTGAGATATGGATGAATGTTGTATTGGCTAAACAGTTGCATGATGCATAAACAGTTGCATGATGCATAAGAATTTGTCGTTATGCATATGTTTTATGAAATAGTTATAACCATGCAACTGGTGCATTTGAATTGTAGGTAAGGTCCTATACAACCTCCTACAAGAAAAGAAGGATGAGACTTGTTCTGAAGAACAAGTGATGACAATTCAAGATTCACTCCTATAAACATGAATATGAAGCTCCCAGGGTCAGAGACACCATGGCGGAAGAAAGAGATTCAGAGAGTGGTAGATCCACCTCGAAGGATGAAGACCACCATGGGTATGAGAGATAACTCAAGATGAAGAAAAGAATGCTATGAAAGAAGCTATGATCAAAGAATAACAGTTGATCATGGGGAATGATGTATATGATATGATTTCGAGACATAAAGGGAAGTACCTAGTATCTATGGATCTACAAGAACAAGTGTACAAAGAAAGGTTCCTGATTTGCCTATGGAAGAATAGACTATGACATAACATACTCTATTGACCAGACCTACTAGAAGTATATATCAAGCATAGAACCACTTATATAGAATAAAGAAGGAAGATGATACTCCACTTCAGGGGGAGTGACTATAGAAGATATCTGAGTTCAACATGATACGACATGATGGATCAAGACTTTACCAAGAATAAAATGGGTTCCAACCTTCAAGGTTGAATGAAGAAAACTAGGATATGTTGATGACCTGACAAGACGAACTCATGGAAGATGTTATGATGAAAGAATACTAGAATGATGTTTGGGATATAGTACTCAAACCAGAAAACAAGAATGCGGTATCTTCCAAATGGATTTGCAAGATAAATTATGTTGTTTATAGAAGTAAGGAAAGACTTGTGGCTAGAGGTTTCTATCAGAAAGAGGGAATTAATTCTAAAGAGACACTTACTCTAGGGAGAAAGGTACACTTCCTTCAGAACTATCGTGGTAGTTTCTTCCATGATGAAGTAAAGACAAGCCTTCCTTAATGGTATGATTGAGAAAGAGTTTTACATCGAATAGTCATGAGGATTTGAAGTTGAAGACAGATGGAATCACGTATACAAGTTGAAGAAGGCCCTCTATGGCCTGAAGCAAGCTCCCAGAGCTTGGTATGGAAGAATAGATAGTTTCCTATCGAACATGGGCTTTACCAAGAGTAAAAGCTGAAGATGAACCTGTCATACTATTACTATATGTGGATCATCTATTTCTGATAGGGAATGAGAAACAAATTGTAGAATGCAAGAAGAAGTTCACTGAAGAATTTAGACCTTGGTCTAATACTTTATTTCCTAGGTCTGGAAGTATGAAGGAATCTTTCTCAATCAAGGAAAGTATGCAGTGCAAAGTTTGGAAAGATTTGATATGTTGGAATGCAAAGCCATGGTCACACCCATGGATTCCAACCTGAAGTTGTTAGCTAATGACTCATCAGAGTTAGTGGATGTGACTCATTACAGACATATCATTGGGTCATTGATGTACCTAACAAATACCAGACCAGACATTTGTTTTGCTGTGAACACCTTGAGTCAATATCTTGTTCAACCAAGACGGGTTCACTTAATAGCTGAAAAACATGTGATAAGATATCTGAAAGGAACTATAGACTTTGGTCTATACTATGATGGTAGCCATAAGTATAGATTGTATGGCTACACAGATGTAGATTGGGCTGGAAGTATCTCAGATAGGAAAAGCACATCAAGTAGATTCTTTTGTTTGGTGTCTGCTATGAGTTCATGGTTTAGCAGGAAACAGTCCAGTGTTTCTCTTAGCACGGCTGAAGCAGAATACATAGCAGATTGCTTTGCTAAGTTGTGAATCCATATGGATTCGGAAGCTGATATCAGGTCTCTTTGACCTGAAGATGGATACTACAATGAGTATATGTGATAACTAGAGTTGTGATGACAGAGAACCCTGTGTTCCATTGTAACACATAGAAATCCGGTATTTCTACATACGAGATAAGATGTAGATGATGATGTTTCAGTATTCCCATACTAAATATATAGATGATTTTTCAGTATTTACATACTATAGATGCAGATGATGGTGATTCTATATTTCTATATTGAAGATATAGATGATGATGCTTTCAGTATTTCTATACTGAAGATATAGATGATGATCCTTTCAGTATTTCTATACTGAAGATATAGATGATGATGCTTTCAGTATTCACATACTGGAGATATAGATGGTGATAGTTCAGTATTCACATATTGAAGATGTAGATGATGATGGTTTGGATGATGATGTACTGACGAAGCCTCTATCTCGAGTAAAGTTCGAACACTTTCGAGACAAGCTTGGTGTTGTTCGAAAAGACCTTCCTCAAAAGGGGGAGTAGTGATGTTGCAGTGGGATTGTATCATCCCTGAGCACTTGCCCTAAAGTGATCCAGAGACTTAGGTCCTTGAGAATGAAGAGGGATTGTATCATCCTAGGACATCTGTCCAGAATAGATCCAGTGACTTCGGTCCTCGAGAATGTAGTGGGATTGCATCATCCTTGAACTTCGGTTTAGAAAGGTATCTGGAGGCTTCAATCCCCGAGAATGTGGCAGGATTGCATCATCCTTGAACTTTGGTTTAGAAAGGTATCCGGAGGCTTCAGTCCTTGAGAATGTGGTAGGATTGCATCATCCTTGAACTTCGGTTCAGAAAGGTTTCCGGAGGCTTCGGTCCCCAAGAAAGTGGTAGGATTGCATCATCCTTGAACTTCGGTTCAGAAAGGTATCCGGAGGCTTCGGTCCCCGAGAAAGTGGTAGGATTGCATCATCCTTGAAATTCGTTTCAGAAAGGTATCCAGAGGCTTCAGTCCCCGAGAAAGTGGTAGGATTGCATCATCCTTGAACTTTGGTTCAGAAAGGTATCCGGATGCTTCGGTCCCCGAGAAAGTGGCAGGATTGCATCACCCTTGAACTTCGATTCAGAAAGGTATCCGAAGGCTTCGGTCCCCGAGAATGTGGTAGGATTGCATCATCCTTGGACCTAGTCCTAAAGTGATAGGGAATGATTATCCTGTAATCAATCCGGTGACTTCGTTTGTCGAGAATGTGGTAGGATTGCATCACCCTTGGACCTAGTCCTAAAGTGATAGGGACTGATTATCCCGTAATCAATCTAGTGACTTCGATTATCGAGAATGTGGTAGGATTGTATCATCCCTAGACTTAGGTCCAAAAGTGATCCGAAGACTTTCGTCTTCATGTTGTGGATTGCAGGTTATTGCTGCTGATGATGACATACGAATCAAAAGATCAGAGTATGATGATGACGTACTAATTGAAAGATCAGAGTATGATGATGATGACGTACTAATTGAAAGATGAAAGTATGATGATGATGATGTTGCTGATCGAAAGGTCAAAGAGCTAATGATGATGTTGTTGATCAAAAGGTCAAAGAGTTGATGATGATGTTGCTGATCGAAAGGTCAAAGAGCTGAAGATGATGTTGCTAATCGAAAGGTCAAAGAGTTGAAGATGTTTCTGCTAATCAAAAGGTCAAAGATGTCACTGATCGAAGCAGTCAAAGATTGTTGCTGAACGAAGCGGTCAAAGTGTTGATGTTGCTGAAGACTGAAGATTGAAGATGAAGACTACATGATGTTGAAAAGCTTCCAATGATATATAGATGTGTTGCCTTGATGATGTTGATGATGCTCTCTCTCTCTCTCTCCTCTTATTGTTGTTGTTGATGTTTTTGTAGAATACCCTTCTTGTTAAGGGGGAGTGTTGAAATATTGTAACTTAGAAGAATATTCTATATGTATATTTTGTGGTCCCTGATGGTCCTACCGGGAGAACCACTTGTATTAATTTGTACCCGAATGCTTCTAATCGGAAGAACTAATAAGAATCATGAGGTAGCCCCCTCTAATTGTAAAGGTGGGTCATTAGCACCCCAGTGTGGTTAATTGAGCCTACATGTGTAACTCGAGCCTACATGATTAACTCGAGCCTACATGTCAAATGAGTTAACTTAAGTGAACAGATGAATATAAATAGAGGTGTAGCGCTCCTCATTTGGAGCACACACTCTCACTTGTATAGTGCATTAGTGGAGAAGAGAAGAGTAGTAGGAGAAGGAGGAGGATTAGGCTTTGATCTCCTTGCTGGTTTTATCTTTTACCTTTTTGGGGCATCTATATTGAGGAAGCTTTTGTTGGGTGTTTCCCTTTAGGGTTTTCCCAGGATAAATCTGTGTCGTTCTTGTGATGTTGTTTCTTTTAGTGATCCTGTTTATATGCTTTTGTTATGAAAATGAAATGAAATTCTGATGTATTAGCTAAGCATATGAAAATTTAACAGTTTTATCACTATTGGAGCATTAGTCTTCTAAGTCACCGCCATTTCGGAGGGCAGATGGAAAATGTTCTGACGGATTAGTTCTTATCCTTGCCAATTCCATGGCTTATTGCTTTTCATTATTTTTGTTTCTTTGCTATCGAAACGGTTTATGACTTTGATCGGAAGCCATAGTCTAATTGTTTTCCGCCGTTGCGGCTTCTTAGTTAACTAATCGTCCAATTATATAGTGCTTCCACCCGCCGAAGTGGATTATCTGCCCTGTGCTTAGCGTTTATTGCTTCCAGGGTTCTCCTGCCTTTTTTTTGTTGTGCTTTTACTTTATTGTATGGGATGTCAGAGTTTTTCCGTGGGTTTTGGTCGAGTCTAAGTTTCTCCGAGATGAAGAGCACAAGTTAGGGTTTAGATTTGGTGGTTACATTATTATGATTCATGCTTTCATGATTTCGAGTTAGTCCAGATGTGGCCTGGATTGAGGTAAAGAGTCTTTTTATTGAGCTTGTGATTTTATTTTGGACAATGGATTTAGTGGATTTCAAGACACAAACTCACAGGATTTCTTTGTTTTGTCATTTTTTCATGCATTAACACTGTATATAGTTTATTTTACAGATTGCATACGAAGAAGGTAAATGGACTGATACATTTTTTTTTTTTGGTTATTCATGATAGAGTGATTGTTGTTGTAGAGAAGATATGTCTAGAAGACAAAGTAGAATAAAGGAGGCTGCAAGGAAGAAAGAGAAAGAAAATGAAGAAGCAGAGATGAAGAAAGAGAAGAAGAAAGTAAGGGTCTGAGATCTCAACAGATCGATAGCAGCAGAGGCCCAGGCTTGGGAAAAGTTCATCAGCAACCAAGCTGGTCTCTCTTTATAAAAGCACTATTAAATTTTAATTTAATATAACGTATTGCACAACACTCACTAAAAGACAAATTTGTGAGATTAAACGGTTGGGGGGGAGCCCAAAGGTCACAGGGGGAGCCCAAAGGTCACAAGGGGCAGCCCAAAGGTTTTGCTGTTTTGTATAAATATAGGAGAGTTAGATGTAATAAAGGACTTTTTCCTTGATAGATTTGTGAGAGTACGTTGTAAGAATAACTATTTCCTTTTGCAATAAAGAATTACAAGTTTCTTATTGGAGAAAGCTTGGTGGAAGAAATCAAATGTTGTGCTATGGATTTGTTGAATGTGAACTATTTCATTTTCAGCTTGCATCCATTAACTATGAGATCGTTCTAACTCTTTGAACCTATGTTCTTGTTTTGAATGCACTCTAGTTTATTCTATGAAATTTCCACTGTGAATAGTGAAGGATTTTCATGAACAATGAGCTATCTTGTTGTTCATATCTCTATTAATGTTCATGTGTTTTGAAATAAGTAATAGCTATCTGTGATTTTTATTAATGCATGCGTAGAAATACATTACTCATTGATAAATGATAATATTTCTCCCTAGGGATAGGTTAGATAGTTAGTTTTAGTTTCTTGCTGTGTGTGATTTAGATCCAAGAGAGTTAAGACAAGAGGTAAGAACCTGCGCATCACATTGTGACTGCTCCTCGTATTCTCTATCAATATGCATTTTTAGATAGGCACTTACACATCATACTTAAATATAAAAAACTAAAAAATACACATGGTGGACCGGTCCGTAACTGGTAAAGCCTTTATTTTGTTACTTGACCTACGGTAGCCAGACCGTAAACTAGACAGATTCCCCATACCAAACAGTAATAGGCTAGTTGGGAACGTTTATTGGGGAGAATCCCTAACTGTTGTTACCTACAATTTTATAGGCCTCAACACATCTATAATGTCATTGTCGTTAGGGAGGATTACATTAATACTACTGTCGATGGTAACCTAAGTTGGAGAGGCGGGAGTTCATGTACATCAAATTTAGGAGAGGTGCTTAAGAACTGGCAGAACCGATTACATGAAGTCTCTATAAGGAGATGTGCCAGGATAACTAAGTATGTCCAATGAGTGGGAACTCAGTCACGGCCGCTGCCTACATATGAAAGGCTACCTAACTTGGAAACGTTCTTGACTGAGTTTGAAGAATTAGTAACGGGGACGCAACCACTATCTACGTTGGAATTTGTGCTAAAAGATACAACCATGCGATGGTGGGGTATGCACAAAATCTCGATAACTAAATGGCCGCGGTGTAAATGGATACTAGAAGTAAGGATCAGAGACAAGGTCATAACTGTGACATAAAGGTATACATGGTATCAGACCCCATTGAACACTTGGAGCAGTGTTCCACAACGTTCTCGAACTACCCGCGCCAGGAGTGGGTTCACCACTTCATCCATACTCTTGAAATGGCACCCATAGGTTGGTACGCATCTATGGAGCTATGCCAAGAAACAACAAAATGGGAAAAGGTTGCGCAGAATTTCACATACACCTTCGAGTTCACAGACGAGAAACCAACAATTGATATTACACTGAAGAACATTAAGGAGAAGATATTCTCAACCCTGCATTGCGCATTCCCACCCATTCTGCAAGACAGTTCAACACTGGACGACATGCTATAACCTCTCTGGAGACCCAGAGGATTATCCGACTAACATCAATATTCCAGAGTCAGAAGGATCATATGCAGTAGAAGGAAACGACATTTCCAATGAGTAGTTCATCAAGCTGCTAAAGATCCAGAAAGTTAACATTAGGTCAGAGGACAACCCGAAATTTTCTAACATTGGAGACTATTGGGATGAAGAGACACTAGGAAAAATCACTGACCTATTACATGAATTCCAGTACTTGTTCCTGAGGAACTTCAAGGAAATGAAGGGGATAGTAGGATATTTGGGTGAAATGAAAATTCCGCTCAGACCCGACACAAGACCGGTAAAACAACACCCGTACATACTAAATCCATGCTATAAAGAAAAAGTGAAAGCAAAACAGGATCGCATGCTGGAAGCAGGAATCATTGAACCTATTGAAGAGTCAGAGTGGATAAGCCACATAGTGATTCGGGATAAGAAGGTGACAGGCGAGGTTAGGATCTGTATCGACCTTAGGAATCTAAACGACGCCTTCTTACATGACCCATTCCCAACACCATTTACAGATGAAGTCTTGGAGAGTGTTGGTGGACAAGAAATATATTCATTCACAGATGGATTCTCGGGCTACCATCAAGTCAGAATTGTGCAAGAGGACCGCCACATGACAACCTTTGTAACAGAATGGGGATGCTACCAATACATGGTAATGCCCTTGGCCTTAAAAATGCCCCCACTATTTTCCTTAGAATAGTAGTTTCTTCTTTTAAATATTTCATTCATAGGTTTCTTGAAGTATATTTTGATGATTGAACGGTCTTTGGTCTGGTGAGAGACCATATTGAGAATTTGCACTTGGTACTGGAAAGGTGTCACTAGTATCAAATTGTGCTAAATTTGAGAAAATGCATATTTTGCGCACCATTTGGTGTACTACTGGGCCATGTAGTATGTCGTGACGGGATCCTGGTAGATCCCGGGAAGGTGGCAATTATTCTAGACCTGCCACTTCCCACATCGGTCATGCAACTCAGAGCCACATTGGGACATATTGGATATTATAGAAAATTCATAAGAGGATACGCAAAGATAACTGCCCCAATGGGGAAGCTACTGAAGAAGGACAACAAATTTGAGTGGTACAAAGACTGTCAAGGAAATATGGATAAGCTGAAGCATAAAATGGCCATGGCGCCAATATTAATATTCCCAGACTGGAAGAAGGAGTTCCATGTACATGTTGATGCATCATCAATTGCGCTTGGTATAGTATTAACCCAACCAGGAGAGGGTGCAATTGACCACCCAATTGCATTTGCAAGAAGGAAACTGTCAACAATAGAGAAAAACTATACCACAACTGAAAGAGAAGGGCTTGCAATGGTCTATGCACTGTAAAAGGTCAGACATTATCTATTGGGTGGACACTTCAAAATGTTCACTGATCATTCTGCGCTGAAGTACTTGGTCAATAAGCCAGTGTTGGGAGGGGGAATCTGCTGGTGGCTCCTCCTATTCCAATAATTTGACTTTGAATTCATTGTAAATCTAGGATGACTAAATGTTGGGCTAGATCACTTGTCACGAACTGAAAGTGGCGAGGAACCACATAGCTTAGAGGACAATTTTCCTGATGCACAACTGTGTGCTGTTGACATTGTCGATAAATAATTTGGTGCTATTATACACTTATTGAATACAGACTATGCGCTTGAAGATTATATGACATGGCAAAAGAAACAACTAGTTTTCAAGGCCACAGACTACACGCTAATCACGGGATAATTGTATGAGTTGGGACAAGATAAAATACTATGCAGATGCATCTTTGATCATGAAAGACAATGGGTAATCATTGAAGCACATGCGGGTGTCTCAGGAGGACAATACGCCAGGAAGGCAATGGTGCACAATATTTTGCAAGTTGGACTTTGGTGGCCAACTCTACATATGGATAGAAGGAAATATTGTCGTGACTCTGATAATTGTCAAATAATAGGGAAACCATCATGACGTGATGAAATGCCACTTGTGCCACAAATTACACTACAGGCCTTTGATAAATGGGCAGTGAATTTTGTCAACCCTATTAGTCCACCAAGGAAAAGGACTGGTGCGTGCTATATTATAACTGCTACAAATTACTTGAGAAGATGGGAAAAAGCAGCACCTATGAAATATTGCACCGCAGCAACTACGGTGAAATTTCTTTTTGAAAATGTAGTAACAAGGTTTGGTTTCCCTAAGATCCTTATCAGCGGCTAAGGTAGGAATTTCGTAAATAAACTAATTGTTGAATTGACTGCAGAATTCCAAATCTAGCACAAGAATACAACACCCTACCATCCTCAAGCAAATGAAACTATTGAGGCCTTCAACAAGATACTGGAGAATGCCTTGACTAAGGTCTGTAATGTGCGCAGAGATGACTGGGACCAGAAAGTCTCAGCAGTATTATGGGCTTACAAAGTCTCATCAGTATTATGGGCTTACAAAGCAACATGCAAATGACTAATTGGATACATTCCTTTTCATTTAGTCTATGGACAAGAAGTAGTCGTTCCCATGGAGTACATCATGCCAAGACTACGAATTGTTTTGCTAATGAAAATGACAGATACCAATGCCGTAGAAGAAAGACTTGCGCAACTGCTTCAAATGGAGGAAGAATGCTTCATTGTGGGCTTCCACCTAGACCGTCATTACATGCGTCAGTACATACTATAAATTCTTTATTAGGATCAGTAATTCTTAAGATTGGTGCAGCAGTTAGTAATATTTTTAACTTTTTAAAAATTTCTTCACGCTTTTGACTCCACTCGAATTTCTTCCCTTTCTTCTGTAAAGAAGTTATGGGATTTGTAATTTTTGGAAACCCTTCAATGAATCTTCAATAATAGCCAGTAATCCCCATGAATGATCGTACGTAAGTTACATCCTTTGGGACTTTCCATTCTTCGATTTCTTTTATCTTTTCTAGATCAACTGTGATCCCTTGTTTAGTTACTACATGACCCAAGTACTGTATTTTATCCTTAAAGAAATCACACTTACTAAATTTTGCATAAAGTTGATGTTCTCAAAATTCTTGTAAAACAATATTTAAGTGGTCTTCATGTTCTTCGTTAGACTTAGAATAAATTAGAATGTCGTCAATGAATACCACCACAAACTTATCAAGGTACTTATGCAATACATTATTCATTATACACATGAAGATAGCCAGGGAATTAGTAAGCCCAAATGGCATAACAACAAACTCATAGTGACCATATCTGGTCCTAAAAGCTGTTTTAAAGATGTCTTCATCTTTGATTTAGACATGGTGATAACTAGATCGTAAATCAATCTTCAAAAATACAGTCGCTCCATGTAGCTGATCAAATAGATCATCTATGCGGGGTGTTAACACCCTCTATGTTGAACAATTGAGGAAGGATATGATCAAGAAATGATAAAGGAATATATTAAAAATTGGTAAAAGGTTAGTATTCTTGAGTCTTTATCAATTTGCGCACTTTGACTATTTTACTACACAATCGGAGGGTGTAGATTTGTGATCATGCAGATCTACAGTTGCAAATTGATCCGCTAGGAAAAGTTGCATGAGAAAGAGGTTTTGACGAAGAGCAGAATGGGTTAACAAGATAGCAAGATCAACAGCCAAGATATAAATAAAATTAAATCTATGGTCATAAGGTAATTGTTGGCTATGGTGGGCAGACCCGGGTTTACTATAATCAACCAACAACACCCCTAGCTCACTGGCCCTTTCGGCGACAGACCGCAAAGCAGCTTGAAGTCTCACCCGAAGTGACTCTAATGGGTTGGCCAAGGACTCAAGTGTCTTGGACCAGGTTCTGTGGTGACCCTACTTGTGACTCGTAGCTCTTCTAGCTGTGGGGTCTCTTTCTCTGCACGTCGCATGATCTTCTGCTCGCGTCGTGCAACCTCCTCGTCTAGCAGCTCTTCCAGCCACAGGATATTCCTTTATACCACCGTGCAGTCCTTCTCTATGTCACGCACTTTCCCTAACTCACGATATCTCCAGCCTTATCGCATCACCGCGCACCGTGCGACATGCATCTCCTGCCCAACGCTAAGTCCTCAACCTGCAGTATCGCACATCGCAGCTCCTCTGCTGATGCGGTATCATCTCTCTGTGATATCCTACCTCCGTGGTTTAGCACACTTAGCGTTGGTCATGTCGACATGAAAGACTTAACATACAAGGCTATTCGATACTGCAACTAGTGACTGTTTCACGCAAAGCATAAATGAACCATATACAACATGCCAAAGACTTTCGACTTATGTTTATCCTTCTATATTGCTGTGAACTGATTAACACATTCATTCATTAAACTGTAAACAAAGTCCATGAAATGACTGAGAAATGCATAAGTAGACATAGCAAATAATCCAATCACATAACACTTGATTTTAACGTGGTTCACCTCCAGGATGGAAGTTACGTCCACAGAACTGTGTTTTCTTATAGCTCAGGGGAAGGTAAAACATAGTTCTGCTGCACCGCATATGCAGCTCAAGATCTTCTCTCTTAGATCTCTTTTCTCTCTATATTGCTCTCCTACAATATACTCTTCCCTTTCTGTCGATCCCTGCGGATCTTTACATGCATACTCTATAAGCCAGCTACTGGTTACAGTAAGATTGCTACCGCTAATAACAAAACTAGAGCTAGGCTTTTATAATAGTCTAATAGTCTGCGAAACACTACTAACAACTGAATGAACCAACTAACTGACCAACTAACCAACCAACCAACCCTTTTACAATACAAAATATATCCCTTTATAGGCTACCCGAAGGTCTTGCCATTACAACACTGTGGGCCTGTCCCAACAGTAACCCAAACCCTAACTAGTGACAGTCGACCATATCTGTACTTGAGGTAGCCACTTTCCGTCACACCACAGCTCTTTGCAGTCTTCCATTCTTCCTGGCACTGATCATGGGTACTATGCACCGCTTCTCTTTTCTGTCCTTCGTCTTCAATGCTTCAGCCTCGTTGCTCCTTCTCCTTTATGAGGGTCGCTGAGCCCTCCTGTCTTCCACCGCTGCCTTCAATGCAGTGGGTGAGCTCTCTCTTCTCGGCCGCTCAGGTACCGTTGCCTTTCTTGACTTTTCTATCTTAAAAGTCATGGTTTCCGGCTCTGATCTACAACTAGAAATGTGCTACGGCATCGTAGCTCTATCTTATCTTCTTTCCGCCAAAACTTATCTCTCCGCTAAACTAGCAGCTTCTTCTGTAGCTGCGGGACCCTACTCCAATAGTAATCCACGATGTGAAGATGCAAGGATTGAATGAGGAGAAAGGCTGGTGGATTGCGAAGAATGGATTTGATCCAACGGTTCAAATAGGAGATGAAATATTATCAACGGTTATAGTCTACTCCAGAGCTCAAACTTGTGAGATAATTAAAATGGATGAGCAATAGTGGAATTCAAACCATTTTCCACGTGGAGTTTTTTAGAGAGTTCCGTTGAGGAAAGTGGTAAAGGAGAAACAACTTGTTGGAGGTCCCAGATTCATTATTCGTTGTATAAAAGGTGAGTTGACCAAGGTAAATTTATTTTGTTTACGCCCTGCCTATGAAAAGAAGAAGGGACAGTGCGCCATATTTTTCTGAAAGTCAACTTTTACGTATCTAATAGTTACCAGGTAAGTCTCAAAACCCTAAGACACTTGTTGAAGACTTATTGTCGTTGTTTTATTATGGCGAAGGAGCAGAGTCCATGGATATTTTGCAGGGTTCTAGATGAGAGAGAAGAAGTGGTTATTGATAGGGAGAGGAATGTGTTTGACCCTATTCTGTCAGTATGCAGTGTATCAATATCCAAAGAACGTTTATGGCAGTATAAGTCACAGGGAAATGATATCCTAAATGTCTGCAATTCCTTTCTGTATTACTTTGCTATCGAACAAACCCTACCTTTCCCTGAATTTGTCAAGTGGTGTGCAAATAGTTATTCATCTTCTGAAAGAGTTATTATGAGTCATACAACTTCAAAAATCCTCTATAGGATTGATGCAAAATCTGTTTGCGGGCTGTTAAGTCTTCCTAATAGTTTTCTTGTAAACCCTGAATCCTTCAATGAGCAAGTCCTGATTGAATTGTATAAAAATTGAAAAACTGAAGTCAAATGTCAGTTTTTATCCAGTATTTTAAAAGTTGGTCAGTTGTTAGAGGGTTTATTTCTGCCATACAATGTCAATATTTTCAAATATGAAGTCCAATTGGTCATGTCAATTGTTAGTCAGGTTTTGGGTCTAGATGATGATACGCATGTCAATGAAGTCATTTTGGGTTTTTTGTTAAGTATAGGTTCGACTGACCGTGAATCTAATTCAGTTCGTTGTTTCAATCTTGATGAGTATTTAGCCGAAGTAATCCATACCCAATTGGTTGAATTTCCTAAAGTCAGGTTCTTCAGGTACCAATCATATTTGTTGAACATGTTGTTATGTTCTAATGTGTCAGAGTTGCAGTTCTTATCTACCATGTTATCTCCAGACCTTCCAAAACAGATCAACAAGTTCGAGTTCATGAATACAATTATGGCTGAGATATAAAAAATGTTTTTTGATGATGTATTACCTAGGGTGTTGGAAGACATTGGAATTATATTGCAATCTTCTTCAGGAGACAAAATAGGAGATTGGTTTTTGCACAAAGAATTTACTGTTCTTAGAGTGTATGGGTTCACTGGAGAACCATACAGGCTACCTGCTTTCTTGACGCCAAGAATATTTGCATTAGAGTTCATGAGACAAAAGTTGTATGCAGAAGAGCAACATTTCGGAGCGTTAAAAAATATTCTAATGTTAAATTTCCTCTTAAAGTCGGTCCTTTCATTTTTAAGAACAAAAGCGCTCTATTAATGATTGAGAAATTATTAGAAGTTATGGATTTTCAAAAAGAGGAAAACGTGAATTATGACCCACACCATATCATTTCTCAGAGGAAGCAATTGAACAAAAACAAGCCATTTGATCATCAAATTGTTGAGGGATTAGACAAAATGGCAAATCTGTCTAATTTTGAAGAAAATACAGAAGCTAATGAA
This sequence comes from Pseudotsuga menziesii, assembly GCA_001517045.1. Taxonomy (NCBI): domain Eukaryota; kingdom Viridiplantae; phylum Streptophyta; class Pinopsida; order Pinales; family Pinaceae; genus Pseudotsuga; species Pseudotsuga menziesii. The sequence goes on along the minus strand of LPNX010284830.1, from coordinate 362,119 downwards.
GATAAGAGGCACAGATTGGCTGTATCAGTTCAAATGTCTATTAATTCCAGTGTTATGAATAAAAGGACTCTTTCTGAAGTAGATGGAATGGACGTAGATGAAGAGATTTCTAATAAAAAGATAAAAACAAATCCTCAGGATGAGCTAACTATTTCAGAAGATTTAAATAAAATGGTCCTGTTTCAGAAAAAGTCTGTGCAAATGCATCAATATTATTTTGGAGATGAAAGTAAATCAGAGTCCAGTTCTCATTACAAATCTAGGACATAGTTGATGTCGAGTTATGTTGATAAAGAAATGTAATCATTGGAGGAAACTAAGAATCTGCTTCCTCGAGTTAGGAAATTAATCAATAAAAAAATTTCATTGATTTCTACTCCAAATGCAGAGAGGAGTACCCTAAAATTTGTTGTGGTAAGTGATAAGAAGGTGTCTGAGATGGAAGTGAAGCTAGATAAAATCAGTGTTCCTGATAAAATACAACTCCACAAACAAACCGGAGATGTTATTTATTCTGATTTGTTACATGCAATTGTGAAAATTACTAAATTACAGTCTCTTGTAGATAAAATGGAAATTCAATTGAAACATGCGAAAGTTGAAAATAAGGCCAATTTGATTCAAATAAAAAAGTTACAAGGAAATATTATAAGCTTAGGGACTGAACCAAATAATATGCAAGCGACAAAGAAGCTTCTAGAAGAGAAGGATAATACCATTCAAGTGTTGAAAAAGAAGCTCAAGGTCCCTAATGCTAAACATGATCAATATTCAGAATTGTTTGCATTACAGAAAGAAAAAGAGAAAGTATACCAGGAAATGATGGATTATAAAGGAAAATCATTGAAGTTACAGGAGGAGAAAGACAAGGGGGAAACATAAAAATCTGAGTTGATAGCTCATATTGCAAAGTTGAAAAAAGATCAAAATGATGAAAAAGAGGTTATGGAAGAATTGATGAATCAACCTTTCGTTGATACTGATTTACCCCTTGTTAATGTTGAAAAACCATTAAATGAATTTTTTGCACATGCTTTATTAGTTCCCATGTCTCAAGTGAGTTTGAAGGAAGTGGAAATTAAAGAATTAAAGGATGAGAATGAAAAGATCAAGTCAAAATTGGCTAAAAGTATGGAAGAGAAGAATAAAGCATGGAATGAGAAGAGCCAATTACAGAAGAAATTCAATGAATTTGAAAGAGAGAAATATAGGAAAAGCTCCTTTACAGGGAGCTAAACATTTGATTTGGGATACTTTGTCTGTGGAAATCACTAAATTCGAGCATTATTTAAATTTTATTGATGATGAAAGTGCACTGGTAAATTTGGCTGCTCAAAGATTGAAATTGGTAAATGAAACTATGGAAAAGAAACCTATGAATACCGCTCATAATGCTGTGAATTTCTTGAATTCTCTAACATATCAAAATTTGCAGGATATTGGGATCAAAGACAGGGTAGCAATTGTGTTATGGGCAAAGAAGTTTATCAATAAACATCAACTCATGAAATTTGTGCAGGATAAAGCAAATCAGATGTCTTCTCAAATCAGGGATTTCAGGACGGCTTTTAAATATTTATTTGATGATGGTCTCCCTTCTTTTTGGGATGATGAAGGATGGTTGTTTTCCCAAGAACAATATCATAGCTTATTGTTACAGAATCGCATGGATCATTCTAAATTTGAATACTTATTCAAAGGATTGACAGGAAATGTTATTGTTGAAAAGTTGATAGAAGACTTTGAAATATTGGATAGGTTTTCAATTATTAAAAAAGGATTACCAACTGTCTTATGAATCTTATGTGGATTTGGAGGTGTCAATAAGAGAGATGACAGTGTATGACACTCCAAATGTGGAACAGTGGAATATCGTGGAGAAATTTGGGAAAACCAAATACATACTACATTCATGAAGACAGGTGTTGCATTTTTGGGAAGCTATTTGTTCGTGATGCCTTGCAGTTATGGAGTTTGCTATAATCAAGCAATTTGTTATTTCAAACAAAACATGCAATTATTATTCCTAGTTATTAGGGATATGGTTACAAGAACTTATGATTAACAGATTAGTTGGTTATTGATGTTCTTGGAAGAAACTATTTTTGTATATATTTGAATTTTATTGATGTATCAAGGGTTGGAACCCATAAGATTGGACTGATGTTTTTGTGAGAACCTTTTTGAATAAAATTATAGAGCTGAATGCTAGTTGATGTTCAAAGATTCATGTGTTTTTTATGTTACAGTCTGTTCTCTCTTTCCTTGTGAATGTTTTCCAAGTGTTTACCTTCCATTTTGTTTTCTTTCATGTTTGAACGCAGTGTTTAATAGTTTCAAAATTCATACATGTATGCTCTGGATATTGTTTCAGATATTCACAAACATTTCTTCTCAAGTTGATATGGAATTCATCTTGTGATGCTCTATATTGATGGAATGTTCAAGTTTCTTTCTTATCACCTGAAAATCAATAAATGACTCTGGCTGAATAATTATCTTGCCTTTCTTGAGATTCTATGTAGGAAGCTTTGTATTATATTTATCCGTTTTGACTCCATTTCCCAATGGCTATATGTTTCATTTCAACCATCTGCATAACTTAAAATTGTTGACTCCATATCTGGCCTTGTTAAATTTGTATTTGAGAGATCCCTCTCTAGAAAGAAAATCTAGTTTCTTTCTAAAAGTGGTTTTTTCTATTACCTTGAGATTACCTTTCACAACCTTAGGTATATTTTGAGTGATAACAAATTGGCACCATTGCCAAGGAATGAAGGTGCAAATTAGCCCTGGGAGGAACGACAAAGTTTATAAAGGATCAATAAAAATATTTCTGCGAGCAAACATAAATTTTTGTGAGTAAAAAAGGTTGTACATTTTCCTTGGCGATTCCAGTTTAAATTATTTCAAGATTTCAAAAGACATCCTGGATTCGAAAATACATACACGGGGTAATTCGGATACTTAAGTTTTACGAAGTTTCGAAGATCCAGATAAATTATTTAGAAAAAGAGGCAAAGACAAAATAGATATTTCTCTGTTTGGTGCCTCATCTTCTCAAGATTTTCATAGCACCCTTGATCAAGAATGGGAAATTAATGTTGAAAAGGGTTTGTTGAAATCTAAATATGAATATGATCTTAAAAATATTGAATTTAAGCCTCATAGATTAGAATCCTATTTACTTGATTCTCTTTGGAGAGATCTTCAACAGTCTGTGAAGGTTGAAGAAAGACCTATTTTTCAAACCATTCAAAACTCCTTAGTTCATCCAAATCCACCTAGACCCATGGCAGCTAGGTTTGCTCCTTTACGTTTTCCTACTGTATTGCATGACCTTCCCCAAAATTATTCCCAGAGAATTTCTTTACTTGATGGAGAGGGAGGTATAACAGCAAAGCAACATGTGGAAAAATGAAGATTTTATTGACTTGGAGGAAGTTGATTATGTAGATGTTAAAATGAGGTTGTTTGCTCGGAGCCTATCAGGGGAAGCAAAAAAATGGTTTAAAGATTTATCAGCTGCATCCATTTTGACATTTCAAGCTTTTCAAAATGCATTTATAGAAAGGTGAGATGATAAACAAAGCCCTTTATAGCTTCTGTCCTAATACAATAATCTTAAGAAAGGAGGTTTTGAATCTGTTCATGAATTTTCAAGCAGGTTTATGAGAGTTAATAATTCCATTCCAGAAGATATAAAGCCTTCTGCAGCTGCTGCTAAACTTCATTATGCAGAGGCCTTTGATAATGACTTTGCATTTTCATTAAGGGAAAGAAAGTCACTGAGTCTTGTTGCTATGTTCACGGATGCTTTAGAAGTGGAATCAAATATTATGGTGAGTGGAAAGATGAAACAAAGGGATATTGATAGGAGGAAAATTAGAGAAGAAAATATGCCTTCTACTTCTTCTTCTGCCAATGATATTAAATTTGAAATGATGTTAAAAACAATGGAGAATTTAATGGATAGATTGACTATGGACAATAGATCATTTAATAGAGAATAGGCTGAGCCTCAAACCAGAAATCCAAATTTTAGAAGGAGAAATCCTCCTGTGCCTCCACAAAATAGGCAGAGAGATATGAGAAATCCAAGGAATCAAGAAGAACAACAGATTCGACCACCTTTCCCTGAGAATTATGTTGTAGATGAAGAAGAGCCTGCTGAAAATGAAATTCATCTTTTTGGGGAATTAGATTCAGAGATATACCTCACTGAAGAAGAACATCATATGTTTGCACAGGAAGATGGTAATGATGATTTAGAGTAGGAGTCAAATCAGTATCAGAGGGGTTATTTGCATGCTATGGATGATGTACAAAGGAATATTAGGTTGAGAAACATAGATGTTGTTGTAAATAAAGGGAGGCCAAATTCAAACCAGCCTTCCACTAGTTCATTAAATACAGAGAAAGGAAATGAAATACAAAAAGATCTTGTTGTGAATAAAGAAGTTGAGAATAAAACATAAAAAAACATAAGAAATGAAACAAATGGCACCAGTGGATGTAGAGAAAGTTACTTATATATTGAATCTGTAGAATGAACTTTCAAAATTGAATATTTCTGTTCCTTTTAATGAGTTGTTGAGGAGTAATGAATACAAGGATACGATAACAAGAATGGTTAAAGGTCAAGGAGAGTTTCAATTAGACATTTTAGAATTGACAGATGATAATCCTACTATTTCATTTGGGCCAAAGGTTGAAAGTATAGATGATGAAGAGGTTCCTCCATTTTATTTGAGTTTGAATGTGTATGATATGGCTGTACATAATGCCATGTTAGACTCAGGTGCATCACATAATTTAATGCCTAAAGGGGTGGTGGAAAGTTTGGGGTTGGAAATTATGAGGTCATATAGAGATTTGTATTCCTTTGATTCTAAGAGGGTGAAGTGTCTTGGTTTGATTAGAGATATGGTAGTATCTTTAAAGAAATTTCCATCCAAAACAGTAGTGATGGATGTTGTAGTAGCAGACATTCCACCAAAATTTGGAATATTGTTATCAAGATCTTGGACTTCAAAGTTAAAGGGTAGTTTACAAATGGACATGTCATACGCTACTATTCCTGTCCAAAATGGGAGTAGGAGGTTATACAGTGAGAAGAGAACTCCTTATGTAGTAAGCAACCAAGATAGACCTGATATTCATCATATATATGTTGTTGATACTGATTTGGGCTCTTCTATTTTCTTTAATGATACTGTCCCATGTGATCTAGAATCTACATTGCAAACTAAATTTGAAAAGAATGAAGAAGGAGTAAAAGAGCAAGATGTTTTGGAAAAGAAACAAAATAGAGATGGATTGTGGACCATTTATTTTGATGGGTCTATGGCAAAAGTTGGTGCTGGTGTTGGTGTATACATAATTTCTCCTATTAGGGATTTTAAAGCTTTATCATATAAACTAACATTTGAGTGCACAAATAATGTAGCTGAGTATGAAGCTTTATTACTTGGGCCGCATGCATTGAAATATTTGGGAGCACAAAGGATACAAGTTCTAGGAGATTTAGATCTTGTAATAAACCAGGTGAATGATAGTTATCAAACCAAACATCCCTAGATGAGGGCTTATAGAACTGAAGTATGGGACATGTTTGGTAACTATTTTACAGAACATACAATTAAGGTGGTTCCTAGATATGAAAACATAGTGGCTGATTCTTTGGCAGTTGTTGTTGGTAAATTTAAAACTCCAAGTGCTGGTCAAAGAGAATACCAAGTGGATATTGTAAATAGACCGTCCATACCTGATAATTCTAAATATTGGTAGGTATTTGAAGATGACATGCAAATAAAAATATTTTTAGAATTATCTGGGGAATTTGTGAATACTCATATTGATGGTGAAAATGATAATTGTGAAAATTTCCAAGACGCTGAAGAAAGTGAAGAAGAAATGATTAATATTGAAAATTTAAAGGGAACTCTATGAGGAAAATATATTATTCAATTAAAAAGTAATTTTATTCCAAGAGGTTTAATTCCTTTAGAGAATCTTTTTGATCAAAATGATGTTGCAAAAGATCCAAAAGTGAAACCTACTGACAATGCTATTGAGGATAAAAATATTGGTATGGAAGAAAGTCCAAAGATTGTGAAGTTGTATAAATATTTGCTTGCCAAAGAAAAGGAAGAGTACATGAACTTGATGAAGAAATATATAGATGTGTTCGCATGGAGTTATGAGGATCTCAAGTAATATGATACTTCAATAATACAACATACTATTCCAATCAAACCTGGGGAAAAACCTTTCAGATAGAAACTCAGAAAGATAAATCCAAAGCTGTTGCTAGTTATTGAGAAGGAGATCAAAAAATTGTTTGATGCCAAAATTATTGTGACTTCGAGGTTCTCAAGGAGGTTTGCTAATTTGGTTCCTGTCAGAAAGAAAAACGAAGAAATAAGGCTTTGTATAGATTTCAGAAATTTGAATAAAGTCTCAATGAAAGATAATTATCCCTTGCCAAAGATGGATCATATTTTGCAGAAGTGGTCGGAGGAGAAAGAATTTCAGCTATGGATGGTTTTTCAGGATACAATCAAATCAAAGTGTTACCTGAAGATCAAGAAAATATTGCTTTTACCACACCATGGGGCACTTTTATGTATGCGAAGATGCCTTTTGGTTTGATGAATGCAGGGGCTACCTTCCAGCGTGCCATGGATATTACTTTTGCAGGAGAAATAGGTAAATTTGTGGTAATTTATATGGATGATATCATGGTATATTCAAGATCTGATGGGAAGCATATTCGCCATTTGGAAAACGTTTTTATAAAATGCAGAAAATTTGGTATATCATTGAATGCAAAAAAATCTAGTTTCGCATTAGAGGAAGGGAATTTATTGGGTCACATCATTTCAAAGGATGGAGTAAATATTGATCTTGATAGAGTCAATGCAATCTTAAAGGTAGGAGAACCAAGAAGCAAAAAAGAAATACAATCGTTCCTGGGGTAGGTAAATTTCTTGAGAAGGTTTATTCCTAGTTTTGCCGAAACATTAATGAATATCACAAAGATACTGAGAAAGGGTTATGAATTAAAGTGGACAGTAGAGGATAAGAAATATTTTAAAGAAATAAAAAAATCCATTTCAGAAGCTCCTGTGCTAGTGAGTCCAAACTTCAATAAAGATTTCTTAATATTTTCATAAGCTTCAGAACATACTATTGCTACAGTTTTGTTACAGAAGAATAATGAAAATATGGAGCAACCTATAGCCTTTTTCAGTAAGATGTTGAGAGATGGGGAATTAAAATATGACATTATTGAGAAACAGGTGTACGCTTTGGTTAAGGCCTTAAAATATTTTAGGGTTTATATTCTTCATTCACATATAATTGCTCATGTTCCAACTAGTGCAGTAAAAGGAATTCTTACACATCCTGATCCAGAAGGAAGAAGAGTGAAATGGATAGCAACATTATTGGAGTATGATATAGAAATTAGGCCTACCAAGTTGATTAAAGGGCAAGGACTTGAAAAAATGTTGACAGATACAAATTGTGAATCTTTACAACTTAATTTCTTATCCGGTAAATCTCATCAGCTGGACACAGGGGTGGAGGTGATGATTGATTTCACTACATCTTCATGGTATTCTGATATAGTTCATGTTCTTCAAAACTTACAAGCTCCTATAAGATTAAGTAAAACTAGAGCAAGATCTATGAAGTTGAAAGCTGCTAAATTTTGTATTGGAAGGATCCTAGAGGTGTGTTACTTAATTTCCTTTTGGAAAATGAAGCCCAGCGAACAGTGAAGGAATTTCATAAAGGAGACTGTGGGGGACATCACTTTTGGAAAGTGATAGCAAACAAAATTTTGAGAGCTGGTTTTTATTGGCCACCATTGTTTTTGGATGTGTATAAAGAAACTAGTACATGTCATCAATGCCAGATTTTTTATGGTAAGAGAAAGGTGATTCCACTTCCTCTTAATCCAATAACAGTAGAAGCTCCTTTTTAGTAGTGGGGTTTGGATTTTATTGGAGAAATAAACCCAAATTATTTAGGACAACATAAATGGATTTTAACAGCTACAGATTATTTCACGAAATGGATTGAAGCAATACCTACCAGGAGAGCTACTGAGATAGTGATTATGGATTTTCTTGAAGAAAATATATTGGCTAGGTTTAGGTGTCCTAGAAGAATTGTGACTGATAATGCAGCAGCTTTTAAGTCCAAAAAGATGATTAATTTTTGTCATAAATATCATATCAGTCTAAATCATTCAACCGCTTACTATCCACAGGGAAACGGACCGTCGTCTTCTAATAATAGTTTGGTAAGAATTATTAAGAAGTTGTTAGAAGCCTAACAAAAGAGCTTGGCACACCAAAATTAAGTATGCTTTGTGGGCTGATAGAATTAGCATTAAAAGAACAATTGGAATGTCTCCTTTTCAATTGGTGTATGGAACTGAAGTCATTTTTCCAGCATCTTTGGGTGTACCAATTAAGAAATATTTTGAGGAATAGCAGGATGAGCCGAACCATATGCAGAGAAGAATAAACCAAATTATCGAATTGGAGGAGCAAATAAATAAAGCTTAGGATAAAATGTAGATACATCAAGAAAAAATGAAAAATACCTTTGATAGAAGAGTAAAAGAAGAGCAGTCCCAAATTGATGACCTAGTATTAAAATGGGATGTTCCTAGGGAAGATAAGCATGGAAAATTTGACCACATGTGGGTAGGTCCTTATGTTATTGCAGGTCACAGAGGGGAAAATGCATTCATTTTGGAATATCTAAATCGGGTTTCGCTGAATAGTAACTCTGTTAATGGAATATTTTTAAAACATTACCTGTCCTAAGGTGGAAGGTAAAATTTGTACCATAGTTTGTAAAAATTTATTTTCTTAAAAGCAGTACAGATGGCGAACCGAATATATTTGAAGCCTAGAGTGAAGGCCCTAAGATTTTGGAGGATAGCCATTTTATTTATTTAAAAAATATATATATTTGAAAAAAAATAAAAGTTTGGAGGTTTGGATACAAAAGTCAGAAGCAGGCACCTGGTCTACGAGTTCTTTGATACCTCACAGGGAGGATATCATCCCCAGTTGAGCCAGTTGTTAACACCCTCTATGTTGAACAATTGAGGAAGGATATGATCAAGAAATGATAAAGGCATATATTAAAAATTGGTAAAAGGTTAGTATTCTTGATTCTTTATCAATTTGTGCACTTTGATTATTTTACTGCACAATCGGAGGGTGTAGATTTGTGATCGCGCAGATCTACGGATGCAAATTGATCCACTGGGAAAAGTTGCACGAGAAAGAGGTTCTAACAAAGAGTGGAATGGGTTAACAAGATAGCAAGATCGACATCCAGGATATAAAGAAAATTAAATCTATGGTCATAAGGTAATCCGCGATATGAAGATGCAAGGATTGAACGAGGAGAAAGGCTAGCGGATTGCGTAGAATGGATTTGATCCAACGGTTCAAATAGGAGATGAAATCGTATCAATGGTTATAGTCTACTCGGAGCTTAAACTTGTGTGATAATTAAAATGGATGAGTAGTAGCAGAATTCAAACCGCTTTCCACGTGGCGTTTTTTAGTGAGTTCCGCTGAGGAAAGTGGTAAAGGAGAAACAACTTGTTGGAGGTCCTGGAATAATTATCCGTTGTATAAAAGGTGAGTTGACCAAGGTAAAGTTATTTTGTTTGCACGTTGCCGATGAAAAGAAGAAGAGACAGTGTGCCATCTTTTCCTGAAAGTCAACTTTTATGTATCTAACAGTTACCAGGTAAGCCTCAAAACCCTGAGACTCTTGTTGAAGACTTATTGTCATTGTTTTATTATGGAGGAGGAGAAAAGTTCAGGGATATTGTGCAAGGTTTTGGATGAGAGAGAAGAAGTGGTTATTGATAGGGAGAGGAATGTGTTTGACCCTATTCTGTCAGTATGCAGTGTATCGGTCTCAAAAAAATGTTTATGGCAGTATAAGTCACAGGGAAATGATATTCTAAATGTCTGCAATTCCTTTCTGTATAAAAAAGGATTACCAGTTGTGCCTTATGAATATTATGTGGATTTGGAGGTGTCAATAAGAGAGATGACAGAGTACGACACTCCAAATGTGGAACAGTGGAAGATTGTGGAGAAATTTGGGAAAACCAAATACATACTACATTCATGAAGACAGGTGTTGTAGTTTTGGGAAGCTGTTTGTCCGTGATGCCTTGTGGTTATGGAATTTGCTATAATCAAGCAATCTGTTATTTCAAACAAATCATGTAATTATTATTCCTAGTTAATAGGGAGATGGTTACAAGAACTTATGATTAACATATTAGTTGGTTATTGATGTTCTTGGAAGAAACTATTTTTATATATATTTGAATTTTATTGATGTATCAAGGGTTGGAACGCGTAAGATTGGACTGATGTTTTTGTGAGAACCTTTTTGAATAAAATTACAGATTCGAATGCTAGTTGATCTTCAAAGATTCATGTGTTGTTTATGTTATAGTCCGTTCTCTCTTTTCTTGTGAGTGTTTTCCAAGTGTTTACCTTCCATTCTGTTTTCTTTCATGTCAGAACATAGTGTTTAATAGTTTCAAAATTCATACATGTATGCTTTGGCTATTGTTTTAGATATTCACAAACATTTCTTCTAAATTTTATATGGAATTCATCTTGTGATGCTCTATATTTATGGACTGCTCATGTTTCTTTCTTATCGCCTGAAAATCAATGAATCATTGTGGCTGGTTAATTATCTTTCCTTTGTTAATATTCTATGTGGGAAGATTTGTATTATCTTTATCATTTTTTACTCCATTTCCCAATGGTTATATGTTTCATTTCAACCATCTGCATAACTTAAAATTTTTGACTCCATATCTGGCCTTGTTAAATTTGTATTTGAGAGATCCCTCCCTGGAAAGAAAAGCCAGTTTCTTTCTAAAAGTGGGTTTTATTGTTACCTTGAGATTACCTTTCACAACCTTAGGTATATTTTGAGTGATAACACGGGGAAATGGATATCTATTTTAATGGTAATTTTATTAAGTTGACGGTAATCTATACAGAAAAGTAGAGTACTGTCCTTCTTTTTAACAAAAATAAAAGGTGCTCCCCAAGGAGACACATTGGTTCTGATATAATTCTTATCAATAAGTTCTTTTAACTATGATTTTAATTCATTTAATTCCAATATATTCATCCGATAAGGGCCTTTTGAGCTGGGCACTACACTAGGTACCAACTCAATAGTGGATTCCAACTCCCTCTTCGGAGGCAGTCCCGGAATTTCTTCCGAAAATACATTCGAATACCCCCTCAGGATTGGAATGTATTCTAGTTTTAGTTTATCTTCGTTATTAGTATTTTTTTTGTTAATTACAGTTACAACAAAGGCTTTACAACCCTTTCGAACATCTCTCTTTAATTGCAAAGCAGAGATTTTTCTGATAGCTGTTTTCCTAGGGATTCATCTTGCATTTACTGTTTCTCCATCATTATTTACACAAGTAAAAGTTTTATTGAAACAGTTCAGAACTACCCTATGTTGTTCTAACCATTCCATACCAATTAACATATCATAATAACCTAAAGGAAGTACATTAAGCTAAATTGATCCATGTTTACGGTACAATCCTTTACAAAACTAATCACTTTTCTTTTTGCACCAGTAGCGAGCTAAACTACCCATGAATTTTCAAACTTTTCTACTAATAACTTGCATTTTTCTACTAAATCAAAAGAAATATAACTTAAGCTAAACCCTGGGTCAATTAAAATAGATATAGGTGTTTGATTCAGCTTACCTTCCACTTCCACCATGGAAGGTTGATCATCCACCTGCCTATTTTTCAGTGCTGCATTGATCCTGGCCATTGTCTTTGCTAGATCACCAACAGTCATCTCCTCATGTATCGTATGTATGTTGCTGACAGTCTTCTTCTGATTGGGACAAACTAATGCATAATGAGGACCATTACATTGCAAACATTTTACTGGTTCTTTTCGTTCATTATTCTTGGTGTAACTCCTGTGATTATTAATAGGGTCTTTATTTCTAGGGCCATTTAGATTTAATTGTGAATTACCTCACTACAAGATTTGAACCCGAAATCCGAAGACAGAATCCGACGTCATTCGACATTTCACACGGATGTGTCAGACAACAATCAATCTATAGCATGCCAACAACAAAATATTTCTATCATCGTCGATTATCCGACACTTTGGAGTCGGAATTCCGACTCTTGTAGTGGCGGTTATCTAACACTTCCTTACCGGATAGGCGTAGGATTTTTGACTCGTGCAGTGGCGGTTATTCGACACTTCCCTATCGGATCTTTGACGTCTATGAACCAAACACAAGTCGGATATCCGACCCATAAGAGTCAAATATCCGACGGTCTATATATATATATTTTTAAGGTTTACATGATTTTAAATTGTATGGTTCCATACTTTCAACGGTAACTATGTTCAAGGCGTCATCCACGAGATGTAGAACAATTGGTGGCAGGGTATGGTTAAGACGCCCCCTAAGCTGGAAGGTCACCGGTTCTAATCCCGTCGGATACCAAAAATACAACCATGTTAAGGGTTGGTGCGGTCCAGGCCGAGTGCAATCCCTGAGTGATTTTGATAGCTTAGATGCCCCTAGTTCGTGGCCACTCAGCCAATGGCAACCCTGCTAGTCAGGGGGGTTCCACCACTTTGCCAAAAAAAAAAAAAAAAACTATGTTCACGGCGTCGAATATCCTATGCATGGCCATTATAAATATAAATTGTTTTAAACATTTCAACATGTTTGTTGTGGAAGCGACGGACGATTGTGAAAATTATTTGTTCCTCGACGGGTGTTTTCAAGAATAGTTTTATTCTTCAACGGGCGGTTGTGGGAATTTTTTTTTCATCAATAGACAGTTTGCCGGGAATTTTTTATTCTTCGACTTCTCTCCGTTTGACAAAACCTTGATGTGTGGTTGATGCGTGGAACTTGATTTTTTTAAACAACCGGTTATATTCATTAACAAATTTTATGACAAAATGTCAAATAGATTAAATATTCCAGATCCAAACGAAGACAATCGACAATTGCTTGCTAGACTATGGGATGCAACGAAATGAAGGGGTGATGGCAAATGTTATTGTTCATGTACTCAATGCAGGGGATTTAAGAGGAGAAGAATGTTGATCTCAACAGCCACAAAACATTGCAGGGAACATGGACACACTGAGGGGGGGAACGAATATCGTCCATTTGTAGGTTTAGCATTATAAACATTATTATATTCATTTTTTTTTTGTAATTGTATGTATTTTTTTTCATATATTAATGTATATCTATTGATGTTTCCATGTATTTATATTAAAGGAAAGACACCCTATAGCATGTCGTCTAGAGGAAGTGCTTTCAGAACAAGTTCAGGATCAGGATCATGGAGCGTGTATGTTTAATGGAGAACAAGTGAATGATCATATTGAACAAGATGATCATGCCGATGATGTAATTGAAGATGATGGTACAAATACATTGATCCATGATTCATTTAATGTTAGAATGGATGATGATGATGTTGATAATGAAAATGATGACGAATTTGATTATGTTCACGATATACCTCTTCTCGATAAGGCATATAAACCCCTTTATGAAGGCTCCAAAACAAATCTTCTATCTACTATATTGTTGATAATGAACTTGAAGGTTATGAATGGTCTTTCAAACATTGCAATCACACATATGCTAAGGTATCTAAAATAATCCTTCACATATATAGGATCGTGATAAAGTTTATTTGCATTCCTCTAATAATTGTATTGTTAACTCATTATTGATCATCGTACGGATGAAACGTGTTTCGTTAATATTATTTATTTATTACATTAACATTTTTTTTTGTAGCTTGATAGCTGATTTTTTGTTACCACCATCAAATATTTTACCTCACACATTTCGAGATTTATCTTCCATCATGAAAGAGATTGGAATGCATTATGAAGCAATTCATGCATGCCCCAATGACCATGTTATATATCATAATCAACATGAATTTGCAACAGAATGTTTGGAATGTCATGTAAGTAGATATCGTACAGATAAAGTAACAAAAAAGGTGCCTTAGAAGGTTCTTCGTTATATTCCCATCATTCCACGTTTGCAACGACTGTTCAAGTGCAAAAACATAGTGTAATTTATGGATTACCATGCCAGGAACAGAAGTCAATATGATGTTATCCGAATGCCTGTAGATGGTACTGCTTTTAGAGATATTGAGTAAAAGTGGCCTCACTTTAAAGAAGAACCATGTAATCTTAGGATTTCTTTGGTAGCAGATGGTGTTAATCCATTTGCACAGATGAAATCCATTTACATAGTGTGACCTATTTTTGTTATCAACAATAACATTCCTCCATGGTTATCAATAAAGAGGGAGCACATAATGTTGTCAATGATTATTCCAGGTTTTATTGACGAAAACTGTTTTATTTATAATGTAGTTGTGGCATCTCATTTGTTGTAATATGTATCTTAATTTCATATATATATCTATTATTTTAATCTTCTGCATGGTTTATATATCTTAATGGTTCTCATAATGATATATTTTATATGTTCTTCAAATTATGAATCAGGTAAGTTCCAAGTCAAAGATATGAATGTATACATTGAACCTCTTATAGATGAGCTACTGAAGTTATGGAATGGAATAACTATGTATGACGTATCTAGACCAATACGATTCAATTCCATGCAATGGTTGTATGGACAATACATGATGCCCCTGGATTAACTTCATTTTGTGGTTTGTAATTTTAAGTTCCACTTTAATTGCATTTAATGATATGGAGTAGTTAGAATATTTTATAAATGATTATATTTGACATAGATATTCCATATGTAAATATTGTAGGTCTTCAGACAAAGGGTAAATTTGGATGTCCATTTTGTGGTCCTAAGATAAAATCTCGATGTTCAAAAAGCTTAAGAAAGGAGGTGTTTGATGAGTATAGGCATTTCCTCTCTAAGAATCACGGGTATAGAACAACTGAAAGAAATCTTTTCAATGGCAAGCAAGAGACTGCATTAAAACCATGAAGAATGACACCTCACCTTTGGAAGATGCAATACAATATAAATCATCATCATGGTACATATGGATCATCGTATATGAATTTTTATTTATTTTAATTTTTATTTATTTTAATTTTTATTGTGAGTTCTTTGTTGTAGTGGCCATATTTGATTTATGATTTAATTTATTAATTATAAACTAATATTCATGATGTCCATCGTGATCATGAAGGCATTAATGGTCTTCCATGAGGAATGAAAAGTTATCCTATTCAGTTCAGCAAGTTTCCCTACTATGAGCACCTACAAATTGCTCATTTGTTTAATACAATGCATATTGGAAAGAATGTTACTGAAACCTTATGGTGACTACTAGAGCTAAGGAGGGAGAAAGATAAAGTTGTGAAAGTGTGCAAAGACATTCAAGAAAGCAATCATGCAATGAAAGATGTCATCCAATTCATACCAACGGAGAACAAGTTAATATAAACTCAATTCCATGGATGTTTACGGAGCAACAAAGCAATGTTGTCAAAGAAGTAATGCGGAAAATTAAATTTCCCACCAGTTTTTGTGCAAACTTGAAGAATATCATAACTAAAAAAGGTGATTTTGCGGGGGTCAAAACATATGATTGGCATGTATTCATCAAGGTAATTATTATTGTTATGTCCATATAATTTTTTCTTGTTTGTATACTATTTTTTTAATAAATGGCGTCGTTTGTATATTGATACAGTATGTTCTACCTCTTTCTCTCTTGTACAACTTCGACAACAATGTCAAACAAGTTATATATAATCTTGGTAAATACATGAGGTAACTAGCGATTACTTGCATGTGCTTAGTGTTTCTTTAATTCTCCGTATAATAATTTATATTTGTTTTTTTTGTTCACTATTTCAGCATATATTGTAATTTAATGTTTATTTTTGTTAAATATTGTTATTGGTTTGCATCACTTGTAGATGGTTGACATCTAAAGAAATCCATAAAGAAGATATAAAGTATTGGAGGAGAGGAATTCCTCGTCTCATGTGTGAAATGCAGAAGCATCTACCATTGGCATTTTTCAATGCACAAGAACACTACCTCATACACCAAGTTGAGGAGATTGAGTTGTGTGGACCTGTGCACTCAAGGTCCATGTGGATGGTTGAGAGGCACTTGAAATTTATGAAGGGTTTGGTGAGACAAATAGCACATCCAGAGGGTTCTATGATGGAAGGATATACGATATACCAAAACATGTTGTATGTTAGTGAATATCTTCCTATTTTAGCGTCAAAGCTCAATTTACGTCGCATTTGTGATCCGGAATCCAATAACAAATTTGAAGGGGAGCAACTGAAGAGGAAAGGTATATTGAGGAAGCTGAAAGGTAATTATTAGCTACTGGATTTTTATTATATCCTTCATATTCTAATTGTATTTTATAGTCATAATTTCTTCAATTAAGAGCATATACGTCTTTGTTCAGGAGATTTACACCTTTCTTTGATTTTAATGGTTATTGTCATTAAACTGTTGGTCAAGAATGGGATGCAATTCATTTATACATCGCAAACAATCCTGACTGGATGAAGGTATGGATTGAACAATGCGCACAATCGGGTCATGGAATATCGTGGGAAGGTGTGGCTTCATTGGTAAAATAAGCACAACGCAATGGAGATAACAATCTAACAGAAAGGGAAATCGATTTGGAATATGGTGTAAAAGATAAAATGGCAAGTATATAATTAATCAAATATCCCTCTAAATCTTTTATTTTGCTTGATACTTATTGACGTACATGTTCTTTTTTTCCATTTATTGTTGCATAAGGACTGATTGGTTGTGTAATTTTTCGTGTATTGCTTATTGCAAGTAAAACACCATAAGGCTATGGTCTGCAATGGAGGTAGATATCGGATCAAAAAACTGGATGAAACAAAGAAAAAATCAGATTTTGAGGTTTTGGTTGTCTTTGAGGTTACCAATGTTTCATCTAGAACTGACAAACATCCAAAAGTCTTAGAAAATGATACTATGGGTATTTGGAAGATATTATACAGTGTGACTTTAAATCCTTTAAGGTAGTTCTATTCGTTGTCAAATGGTACATATTACGATTGAATCAATGTGATCCCGATAGAACTATTATTGAACATGATAATGGATTTACCATGGTAAACACAAGGTTTTTTGAGCCGGGAACAGAGCCCCATGTTCTTCCAAGCCAATGTGAACAAGTATTTTACTCAGAGGTTCCAGGTAAAGCGGGCTGGTTGTTTGTTGTGAGACACGATCCAAGGGGAAGTCCACTAAAGTATAACCTAGATGATGGTAATGAAGAGGGTTATCTAGAAGAAGAATATGATGACGAAGAGCATGATCAACTTGAGTTAGCTGACGATGATGATCCAACAGAAGATGTCCAAGGAATAGTTGAATCAGATGATGTAGTAGACAATGTCGTTGAAGATTATTTCGATGATGACACGATGAGCATAACTGATGATGATGACGATGATGATATGGCCAATCCTTACAATGTTGACACAGATGATGATACAAATGGCACATCATCTTCATCATCATCATCATCATCATCATAGTCTTCCTCATAATGATGATACTCATCATCAACATCATCACCATCGTCATCCTCATGATGATGATAATCATCATCATCATCATAATCATGATCATCGTCATAATCATAACCATCGTCTTCATCAGCATCATAATCATCGTCGTCATCATCATCATCATCATTGTCATCGTCTACATCATTATTGTCATCATCATCATCATTGTCATTATCTTCATCATCATCATAATCATTGTCATCGTCTTCATCATCATCATTGTCATCATCAACATAATCATTGTCATCGTCGACATCATCATTGTCATCATCTTCATCATCACCACCATCATCATCTTCATCATCATCGTCATCATCATCATCATTGTCACGATCAACATCATCATTTTCATCATCATCATCGTCATCATCAACATCAACATCATAATCTTCATCATCATCATCGTCGTCAACATCAACATCATAATCTTCATCATCATTTTCATCATCATCATCATCATTGTCGTCATCATCATCATCATCGTTGTCATCATTTTCATCGTCATCCTCATGATGATGATAATCATCATCATCATTGTCATCGTCGTCATCAACATCATCATCATCATCAACAACATCATCAACATCATCATCAACAACATCGTCATCATTGTCATCGTCGACATGAACATCATAACCATAATCATCATCATCATCAACATCATCATCATCATCACCACCACCATGCTCACAAGCTCACATGCTCAACTTTTCAATCATCCTTCACAGATATATTTTCATTTATCCAAGATAGGGATGTGTCCTTATGTAGATGGTTCTTCCCTCGTTAATGTGAAGGTTCTTTATTCAAGTTAGGATATAATAAAAATATCCTAATACTATTATGGCAATTTATATAGTATAAAATAACATATAATAAAAATAAAATACATATAATATAAAATAATATATAATGTTTTTTGTGACAAGGGTTTTTTGTGTGCGCTGTGATATTTTCTCCTTTGTGGGACAAGCTTGAATGCAGACAGACCCTTCCTCATTTAGTGGGTTATTTAGGGATTCAATTTACAAACCTTCTTACCTTACAAATGAGAAACTCATTGTTTGGGTCATGAACTTAGAATAGGGCTTCGTGCTTCACCCCCTCTCGTATCTGTGAGTCGCTATTATAGTGATCATTCATTTTGTAACGCATATATAGATGTAATTACACAATTTCTCTAGTTTTACACAGACAGGATTGATAAACATTGTAAATACTATATGATAGTGTTAAGGACTGCTCATACCATAAGGTTGGGAGACTATGGTATAAATACCATGTCCTAAGTACTAAGTCTGCGCTGATATTTAAAGGGTGGTGAAACCATAGTATAGAGGGATTGACATATGACTTGGTTGGTATATGGTATAATGTTGATTCCATAAACTATGGTGAGGGTTTGTGCATGCATTAATGGTCACCAGCTGAGGGTTTGTGCATGCGTTAATGGTCACCAACTGCTTGTGCAATATGGTTTTTGGCATTTTGGTTTAGTGTGGCCTCTGCACATTTGGAGAAGGGAGACGAACCCATCAATTCACAGGTAAGCTAGATCGACTCTGTGTAAAAATGCATTGCTTCGTTGTATTCTCCATGGCATGGTCATTCTTTTCATGCCATGGTTGGTTTGTCTGGAGGTGAACGCGAAGGCGCTCTGGGGTTTGCACAGGCTACACTATCAATTTGGGATTTCTTCTTCATGGCCATGGTAAGCATGCTAGCAAGATTTATTTGCCTCCTCTCGTTCTGGGCATTTCTGAGTTGGAAAACTTTACTGGGTTGGGGTTTCGTGTGGCACTTGTTGACTCTGCCTTCGGGGTTTACAATGTAGCTTGCTCTAGTTTTTAATGGACTCTTGTTGGGAGGTTTGTCATCTTTGGGCCATGGCTGCACCATTACTTGTAATGGTGTCATAGCTCACGACTTTGCCACTTAACATTTTTAATAGTTTGACTGTTGTAAAAGAGGATTCGTGCCTCACTGTGTAAATACATTGCGCGTTGGCTTTTATGTAAGGACTGCAATGTGATTTGGTATATACGATTTCATTCGATGTTTATAAAATATTATACTGTGTAAATATTTGGGACTATGTAGTAGATTTAATGCTACATTTTGAATTGCTGACTTACTGGGTTCGATTCGTGGCTTTCATCCTATAGGATTTACTCTATGCATTAATAATGGTTTGGGTTTGGGAGTATGCATGACACTCTGATTTTATTGTTTGTAAATTAATTTAGGAAAGCTTCTAGAGCTTGGGGCATTATGCCATGGGCTACGCCATTGTAGAAATGGTGCCGCAACCCATTGGCTTGCCATCATATGCTCTGTGTTGGCATCAAAATGGAGACTGTGTTTTTAGCCAGAGTATAAAACTTTTGGATTTGCATTAGCTCAACGTGGGTGCACAGAGGTTAAAACATCCACTCTACAGGAGGTTACTCATTGAAGCATCATTTGAAGCATGCTTACACTATTTTATACACCATTTCATGAGAGATATTACATGCTTGAAGATTACTCATTGAGCTGGTCCATTTCATGAGAGATATTACATGCTTGGCAGGTGATGCAGGCACCAACTTCCATAACTATATGCAGACCTTATTTTTACAAAAACCCTATTTAGAAAGTGAATTTCAGGCAAACCCTTAGTTTCTCTCTTCCCTCTCTGTCCTTCTTGAGCTACCCAAGCTTTTGCGAGCTGCCTCACCTCAAAATGAGCTAACAAAAAGCTCCTCGAGCTACCCTAAGCTACCTAACTCAATGATTTGGATCTGCATTAAATAAACCTTTAGTTCTATTCTAATTATGTTTACAGATCCTATAATTAAGGAACAGAGTCCTTAATAAAATCAATTGATCCCTACAAGTCATCAGTGACTCACTAACAAACTAACAACTCTTATCCAAACATTTACAAGTGGAAATGACAAGTGTCCTCTTCCAGATTATTCAATTTTTAATCAAGATAAAAGAATTTACAAGTGTTGAGACCCTAGGTCTCTCAATTCATATGACTTTGATCAAACCATGGATGAATTCGTCTCCATGAGCCTATGCTCCTGCGTCACAAAGCAAGTTGTGTTTTACTCCAAATAGTGTTATGATGTATAGGAATCCTACAAACCTAATTGACTCGACAATGAAGTAGGTTTAGAGTCTAGATGTTTATATTTCTAGGTTAATTTGTTTTTTGAATTGAAGTGTCATGTGTGTGGCCTATGCATTCCCACATTCACTTGGTCAATTTAGTATGGATTGGGACAAATTGACCATTTTGTTATCGATCCATTCAGTCATACCCTGATTTGCCTGGTTCGGTACCAAACTTGTCACTCCAATCGTTTCAAAGGCCAAGTTAGCTCGGTTGGGGGTCAACGACTTAGCCACCTTGGTAGGAAAACACTTGATTAAATCTGCAACTATTATTGTTGAAAAGGGGTTAGGCCAGTAAAAGGAAAAGGCAATGTTAGGAAAAGGAAATGCAAGCAATAATAAGTGAGAATGGAGAATTGTATGTAACTAAAAGAGGGGCATACATAAGATTTATTAGGGCATACATAAATTTTTGCATACAATCCCATTAGTATCATAAATTATGGGAAAGATCAGAAAAACATCCCTACACAAATATTAACCGATAAGTATGGTTTTGGTGTTTCATTTGGAGAATAAAATCCTATAACAATAGTTGTTATTATGAATCTTAAAGGGTCCTAGATGAGATCTGTGCACTTTTAGGCAGTTCAACTTTCAAGCAAAAGAAGCCAATAAAAATATCCTAATACTATTATGGCAATTTATATAATATAAAATAACATATAATAAAAATAAAATACATATCATATAAAATAATAATAAAATACATATAATATATAATAATAAAATGACAAGTGTATTTGGACATTGTCACGACTCGTTTCATTTTGGACAGTTCAATTCAATTTGGAGGTTTTTGTGAATTTGAGAGTAGGTTCGGTAGACATGGCAGACAACTCTGTTGACCCATGGCAGCAAGAGCTCAACATATTCTCCTCACTGGAAATTACGGGTATATCGTCCCCGGACATAGTGCAGAACATGCTGGAAAATTAAACAGCTGGAACCGAGAGTAGGGTTTCGGTTTCTCCACCAAATGAAGAGCTGCTAGGTGTGTTCGCAGCATGACCATTAAACCCGGCCTTAGGAAGAGGCCCGTACTCATTATTACACTCCAGCAAACCTTCGAGTTTGACTAAATAAACTATTTTGATAATTGTACCTACATCTTCTTTGATGGGGCTTCAGCCAATCAAATTGGAGGTATAGGTGTTCATCATTTGATCACCCAGGACCACTATTTTTGCTTCAAATTAGGTGTTGGTTTGAATACAAACACCATATTTGAACTACTTGCTTTATGGAATCTCCTTTATTGTACTAAATCCATGGTGCTTCCCACTCTGCACATTCATGGTGACTCCACAGCCATCATTAATTGGTTCAATAGAAGATCATAACTAACTTTACTTGCAATTGATGGTTGGTGTCAACGTATCCATGATATGGAACCTTACTTCATCCAGCTAAAATCAGTTCACATATTCAAAGAACACAATACTAAGGCTGATAGCTTATCCAAAGAAGCATTAACCTTGGCCTCGGGCCATTTTCAGTTTACTGAATTCACTGATGGTGAATGTACTGGTCATGGCACTTTCCAACTTTTCTAGCCCTTAGCACTTGAGTATTTTATGTGTTGTTGCTATTGAAATCCTTTGGATGATTGAGGTGGATGATCCCCTCATATTAACGATCTCTCTTATTTATTGCTTCTTTGGATTAGCTACTTCAATATTAGACTTGAATTCTCAGTTTGTTGAAGGTTAGTGATGTGGATGTAGTCAAGATTCCTAGATTAGAGGTGTTACCTTTGAATGTTTGTCCAGTATTCCTATGAAGCTGATCAATTGTATTCCTTAAGGTTTCCTTAGGGTTGAAAATTAGTATGGGAAAACAAGTTAGTGTTGCCTTAGGGTTGAAAATTAATATGGGAAAACAAGCTTTATTAATACAAGCTAAAAGGAATAAATCAACAAATATTACAGACTAATATAAATGTATTTAACATGCCAACTAGCCAGATCTGGAAATGTCCACTCTTCACCACCATTGGGAAATATGCCTCTGAAGTGCTGGCTTATGCACTTCAGAGTAGCACAGAGGTTAAAACATCCACTCTAAAACTAAAATCATCTACAACATCACAAAATCATTCATGGGAAAACTAAAAACCACTTAAAGGAGATATGTTCTTTGCAGGAGATAGTCCATTAAAGGAGAACCTTCAAGTTTTGTATAGACATATATTGGCATAAATTGCAGTGTTGTATGTGATGTGTATGCATAACATATCGTCTCAAGCTTAAAAACGTTGAAAGGATAAATTACAATGGCCACAAGCATACATTTGAAGCTTATGAAGCCTACCCAATTCATGTTAGCAAAAGGCAATGCAAGCAATAAGTTAGAATGGAGACTTGTATGTAACCAAAAGAGGGGCATACATTAGAATTTTTAGGGCTACCAAATGCCCACACCTATTAACCAAACTCATTCTTGACAAGATTTTTCTTTAACAAGTCATTGGCTGACAAGTCTTTCAAAGTTTTTTTTCTTATAAGTCTTTCCACATTTTTTTGCTGGTATTTTGCTATGCTTATGCCAAATTTTTTTTGGCCACAATGCAGGTAGAACCAAACAGGTATTTGTTAGACCTATCTTCCTCCAGCAAAGGGAGTTTGGGAAGGCTAGAGGAAAGTGAGACATCCAGTAGGTCTACACGGGCTAGATCAACTAGATGTCAGAAGATCAGAAGAAAATTCAACAAATGCATGAATTTTTTTCTCCAAGGAGTGGGGTCATGTTCCTATGATGATGAGACAGTGGGAGACATCATCGTGCCCTTAAGGTACCAACACCTAGTGAAACAATGGGTGCCTAGCAATCTTCCTAAAGTAAACACTGATTTTTGTGTGAATGAGAGGATATATAGAATTGCACCGTCCTCATTGCATGGATTGGGCTTGTTTTGCATGGACGACATAAAGGTTGGATATGGTAGACGGACAGAATTGATGGAGCATGTTGGACCTTGTTACAACTACAGTGATTGGATGCGCCTGATCCAATATACACGAAGTATGCGTAGATATGGGTTGTCAGTGAGTTATATACAACTGAAAGACAAAGCTCAAAATAAAGGAGCAACCATGTACATGGATGGAAGGCAAAAAACAACTGGTAATATTGTGGGGTTTATAAATAGTACACAACCAAGGTCTACATTAAAGCAACCCAACTGCATATTCGAGTCGCGTGAAGGAAACCATGTCTTTGTATGTGCAATTAAATCAATAGCTGCTGGCGAAGAATTGCTTATTGATTACAATTTGAACCTATAGATACAAACAATGTTAGTATGGTTGTGGTACAACAAACAATTTATAAGTCCTTTTATTAATTATTTTAACGTCTATAGGAATTTTTGTTAGCATATAATTGAAATTATCTACTTAATTTCATGTTTCCTTATGTAACTTTTAGTATGTTTTTTATGCAGGGTTCTCTCAGGGGCACCTCCGTTTCCTTAGATGTTTGTCGACCCGAGTCAAGGCAGCAGGTATACATCAATATTTCCAATGTAATATTAAATTTTAGGATGGACATACAGATACGTTGTTATGTATTTTCATTAGTATATTAGGTTCGTTTATATAATATTATCGATTTTCCATGCATAGTGTTGATCAGGGAAGCCAACCGGCTATTGATCAGCCGACTACAACATCAGGGCAACAGCCAAACATGAATGTAATTCTCCATTTCAAATACTTTAAAATCGTAAACATGTTTGTCATGACGCATTATGTTTATTTTTTTATGTATTCTTTCTTTTTTATGGTTGCGTTCATTATGGTAATGTTGTCTACCTTTTTTGTAGATTGACCGGGGAAACTCCCCAACTGTTTATCAGACGACTGGAGACTCGAGGAAACCATTTAACCTAAATGTAATTCCACATTCTAAATACTTCAAAAATGTACACATATAAAACATGTAGCATAGTGTTTATTTTTGTTTTTGTTCTGTATTTGTTAGCTTATACATATTGCGTTCATTGTGATAATGTTCTCTACTTTTTTTGCAGGTGGCTGATCGAGGTAAATCCCCATCTATTGATCAGACCACGCCCTTGGCTAGGCTTCAGTAATCCTGGATGTAATCCCTAATATAATTATTTGCACATACTATATTTTCAAAGACTAAGAAATTTTTTATATATTCCAATTAAAGACAGGGGATTCTGTTTATGAAACGGTGTCTCAAAACTCTTTACAGAATGAGGTCTCTCGGTTGATGAGAGATAGTGAAATTAGAGAGTCTATAGACCTGTTGAGGTTGCTACAAAGGACAAGGGAAAAACAAAATGAGGAATTGGTTCGTCTGACATTGGCAGTTCCACTAATAGAAGGGCTCAAACAAAGGCTTCAATTGTTGTTACAGCAACGTAAACAACTGGACGTAAGTTATCGAATAAAAATGTAAATTCATTTATAAAAAATTTATAATGTTTGATTTTATATGTTGTTGAACTTATAATACAATGGGTTTAATTTACAACGTGCTATGGAGATTATCAGTGGTGGTCAAGGCAATGTTGGTCCCAGTGAGCAAACCACTCCACGTACATCACATACTACTCCCATATTTTCCACTGAACAATCACCAACATGCTCTGTGACACCACCGAGGGCAGTGGAGGGTGAAGCCGATGGTACCCCACCCACAGTAGATGCTGTAGAAGAAGGGGTGGATGCAGGGCTAGATAGAGATGTGGAAGAATTTCCTAGATCTTCTCGTGTGACTAGCACTAGTTCAATAAAGTGTACATTTTTGGTGAATGAAGAACTGGTTCCAATGAAAATAGAGAGGATTCCAGGTCATTATAGATTGTTCAATTTATTTTTTATAATTTGTGTCTAATATACCGATAATATTTTCTAATGTTCATTAATGATGGCAATAATGTTTTGTAGGAAATGATATATTTTATAAACATCTATATGATTTGGCCTTGTAGATATTTGGGCCCACCATCCACACGATGTGGAACAAGTAGCCAAAATATTTAAATGATGATCTGACTAATCGCTTGGTTAGTCTATTCGAAAAACATACCTTTGATACATCGAAGGTACTACAGAAGGCTGGAAAACATCGAAAGATTGTCTGAGACCAATATAGGGTTCACCTAGATAAGAACCCTAGGTATTAGCACCCTCCAATGACTCCATCTATGGAGTGGAAAGCCCTAGTGGAAGATGGAAAAGAGAAGGGCCTGAGAAAATCAAGAAAGATACCACCAGGTGGAACAGGGAGGTATGCAATTCATTCCAAAATGTAGTGGTAAGCCTTATTATTACTAGTTTTTATATCAATTTTGGTACATAGACTAATTTATTTAAAAACTTAATTAGGCTCTCAAACACATCTAAGGCCACAAAGGAAAGAATTGAAAAAATTGGCCAACACAAGCTTGGGCCTGGTGGTTACTCCAACTTGGCAGCTTGATATGTAAGTATCGCAAAACCCGAATCCGCATCCAAATATCATACAGATTATTATTTTTGTTTTGTTCTAACAAAAGGCTTTAAAATTAATGACATCATGCAAATATGAAGGCCGACCGGTTCAAATAATTACCCAGTGCGGATTACATGAAGCTTGGCTTCGAACATGGCTTTGACGTCGTTGTTGAACACCGGAGAAACTTGTCTGTGAATACTACATGATCTTCTGCTAATCCATCTGGTGCCCAGGTATGTGAAAACTGTATAGTTTAATGATAATTTATTAATTCTCATGCAATTTGTTCCTTATAAATAATCTAACATAAATTATTTATTCCTTTTTGTGCAGGAAAGTAACAATCCTGTTCATGTCGAGGATGAAGTACATGACCAACCAAACAAAGATCATGCTTCTCATCTTGGTAATGAATTTATTAATGCGCTACTGTTTTTTATAGACCATTGCAGATGATGAACATTAATTCTAATTCTACACCATTCAACTACAGAGGTTGTAGCTGCAAATCATAACACGGAACAGGTTGGGCTAGTACGAGATAATTTTGAACATGTTGATGTGCACATGGCAGGTAAAAACACACATTCGTAATGTTTTTTTAAATGAATTACTCGTATTTATCAAAATATAAATATATTAATGAAATATTTTGACATTATTGCAAAAATTCATCGCCCCTTGCCTGAAGTTCAACCTTCTGAGCAGACTAGTAGGGATGCCGATGATCAGATTCCTGAAGATGTGACTCTAACTAAATATTTAAAGAGAAGAAAAATAAAAAGGAAGTGACTAAACAAATTTTCAGTAATTCTTATTTATTAAAAAAAAATTAATGATTTTTCCTCTATTTTATTAACAAATGCTTTACTGAATTGTTTACTGATATTTTTTTTCTGCCATTTACTAAATTAATGTTTTAATGAATGAGTTAATGAATGGTTTTTTCAGCTATTGAATGATTGAATGGTTTAATGAATGTTATAAAGAATGATTTAATGAAAGCATTTTTCAACTATTGAGTGAAATAATTTGCATTGTAGATGCATTGTTATTTGCACTGTGAAATAGTGAAATAAATTGTTATTTGCAAGTATAGGCATTGGGTTTGGGGAGTTGAGAGTGATGTGAGGGGGGGGAGAAGGGCCATGAGAGCTTCCACCTTCATGTGGTTGGTCTTGTTTAGTAGAGAATATTAAATTATTCTCGAAAGAGAGAGGAGCTCAATGAATGGTAAGGAAGAATACATTAAAAAACATCTATTTCTATATTTTTACTGTGTAATTTTCACTATTGATATTTGACTCCTCTATTGGAACTTGTTGTAGATAGCATTGAGAAACATTTCCATAGTTAAGAGGCAAGAAATGGAGTTTTGATCAGATCAATGGCCTTATATACATAGTACTTTTGGTTATCCATGTTTTATCAGGGGATATATTCTTACTAATTATAATTTTTTGCTTACATAATTTATGTTAGATCATTATATTTTAAATTCCTTGATTAGATTAAGCAATTGAGTGTCATTTAATGTTGCTTGAGGATTTTAAAGAACTCAGTTACTTGAATTGAATTAGTAAATGATAGATGTTATATAACATGTTTATATAAATGGTTGGGCATGAGAGCTTTGGAGATAGATTGTTTGAATACTTGGTCAATTGTAGCAGGATGCATTTATTTTCGCAACACACTCATGTCTTCATTTTATGTTTTCAAGATGCTTTTGAACAAATAATGGCTTGTTTCTACATCATAGGTCCACATTCAATGTTTTCAAGATGCTTTTGAACAAAGAATGGCTTGTCTCTACATCATAAGTCCACATTCAACAGCCTTTGCAGCAATAGTTTTTATATACCGAAAAACTAACATTCATTCTTTACTTGTTTATGGATTTTTCAATCCTGCAAATGCACGATGTGGACAATGGTACACTGTTAAAGTGGACTCTTCAAAGGTTACCTTGGAAAATAGAGAAAATATTCTTCAACGAGTTGAAGTTCGTTTGTGTGCTTTTGATATAAAGACAACCAAGCTTCCTTTCAAGTTCCCTGATGCCGAATATGACATGATAATGATGATTTCACACGTGGTGGATGGGCAAGGCTATCTTATTAAAAATCGAGAGGTAAAAACACTTGGCATTTTTTTATGGCCATTGGTTAGCCTATCCTTTGTTTTGGGATTTCTTTCAGCTATGTTTTGGGATTTTTATTGTTTGCAGATTGATGTTGCATTGATTGTTATGAACATCGTTTCTCTTCTTTATTTTTCCAATTCCTTTTCATTTGTTTCCTGAGTGTGTAGGGGTGGGGCATTGAAGACTTGGAGTACACTCCAAAACCAGAATTTGAAGGAAATTTCAAAGTAGCAAATGTGCCAAATGAGATATATCTGCCATTTACTGCTTACCCTAAGACTATAATTATGAAAACAAGTATTGATCCCCTGGAAGTTTTCTAGACTATTCTACTGTACTATTCTACTGGTTGTTTGGAATTTGCAAGAGTGAAGTTAATATGAAGTGGTTATGTATTTGTAGGATTCAATCATATTCTATATCCCTTCCTTGAGCAAAGCTAGACTATTCTAAAAGTATTGGATGCCTCTTGGTCAGCAAGTTTATTTCTGTTATTTTTTTAGCTTAGTTGTTTCCTTTGGTCCCCTCTGTTTATAGACTCTATAGGTTCAGTGTCCTCCATCATCACTTATTAAGATTGGGGATGTAAAGAACTCTTTGCATGATATCTTTTGTTAACTCTTCATATGCTTAGCTAATACATCAGTATTTCATTTCATTTTTCATAACAAAAGCATATAAACAGGATCACTAAAATAAACAGTATCACAAGAACAACACAGATTTATCCTGGGAAAACCCTAAAGGGAAAAACCCAGCAAAAGATTCCTCAATATAGATGCCCCAAAAAGATAAAAGGTAAAACCAACAAGGATATCAAAGCCTGATCCTCCTCCTTCTCCAGCTACTTCTCTCTCTCCACTAATGCACTACACAAGTGAGAGTGTGTTATACAAATGAGGAGCACTACACCTCTATTTATATTCATCCGTTCACTTTAATTAACTCATTTGACATGTAGGCTTGAGTTAATCATGTAGGCTCGAGTTACACATGTAGGCTCAAGTAACCACACTGGGGTGCTAATGACCCACCTTTACAATTAGAGGGAACTACCTCATGACTCTTATTAGTTCTTCCAATTAGAAGCATCGGAGTACAAAGTAATACAAGTGGTTCTCCCGGTAGGACCATCGGGGACCACAAAAAGATACATATAGAATATTCTTCGAAGTTACAATATTTCAACACTCCCCCTTAACGAGAAGAGTATTCTACAACAACATCAACAACAACAATAATAGGAGAGAGAGAGAGAGAGAGCATCATCATCATCATCATCAGGGTAACACATCTATAAATCATTGGAATCTTTTCAACATCATGTAGTCTTCATCTTCAATATTCAGTCTTCAACAACATCAACACTTTGACCACTTTGTTCAGCAACAATCTTTGACCGCTTCGATCAACAACAACATCTTCAGCTTTTTTACCTTTCGATTAGTAACATCATCTTCAACTCTTTGACCTTTCGATCAACAACATCATCTTCAGCACTTTGACCTTTCGATCAGCAACATCATCTTCAGCACTTTGATCTTTCGAATAGCAACATCATCATCATCATACTCTGATCTTTCGATCAGCACGTCATCATCATCATACTCTGATCTTTCGATCAATACGTCATCATCATCAGCAACAACCTGCAATCCACAGCACGAAGACGAAAGTATTCGGATCACTTTTGGACCTAAGTCCAGGGATGATACAATCCTACCACATTCTCGACAACCGAAGTCACCGAATTGATTACAGGATAATTAGTCTCTATCACTTTAGGACTAGGTCCAAGGATGATGCAATCCTACCGCATTCTCGACAACCAAAGTCGCCGGATTGATTATGGGATAATCAGTCCCTATCACTTTAGGACTAGGTCCAAGGCTGATGCAATCCTACCACATTCTCGGGGACCGAAGCCTTTGGATACATTTTTGAACCGAGGTTCAAGGATGATGCAATCCTGCCAAATTCTCGGGGACTGAAGCCTCCGGATACCTTTCTGAACCGAATTTCAAGGATGATGCAATCCTGCCACATTCTTGGGGACCGAAGCCTCCGGATACCTTTCTAAACTGAAGTTCAAGGATGATGCAATCTTGCCACATTCTCAGGGACTGAAGCCTTCGGATACCTTTCTGAACCAAACTTCAAGGATGATACAATCCTGCCACTTTCTTGGGGACCGAAGCCTCCAGATACCTTTCTGAACCGAAGTTTAAGGATGATGCAATCCCACTAAATTCTTGAGGACCAAAGTTACCAGATCTATTCTGGACATATGTCCCAGGATGATACAATCCCTCTTCATTCTTGAGGACCGAGTTCATCGGATCACTTCTGGACAAATGTCCCGGGATGATACAATCCCTCTTCATTCTCGATGATCGAGGTCTTTGGATCACTTTAGGGCAAGTTCCTAGGGATGATACAATCCCACTACAACATCACTACTCCCCCTTTCAAGGAAGGTCTTTTCGAACAACACCAAGCTTGTCTCGAAAGTGTTCGAAAATTTACCCGAGATAGAGGCTTTGTCAACACATCATCATCTAAACCATCATCATATACATCTTCAATATGTGAATACTGAACTATCACCATCTGTATCTCCAATATGTGAATACTGAAAGCATCATCACCTCTATATTCAGTATAGAAATACTGAATCACCATCATCTGCATCTACAGTATGTAAATACTGAAACATCATCTATATCTTCAGCATGGGAATACTAAAATAATCATCATCTATATCTTTAGTATGGGAATACTAAAACATCATCATCTATATCTTCGGTATGGGAATACTGAAACATCATCATCTCTATATTCAATATAGAAATACTGAATCACCATCATTTGCATCTATCTCGTATGTAGAAATACCTGATTTCTATGTGCTTCTATCTATCGTGGAATACTGGGTTCTCTGTCATCTTTATACAACATAGAATCACGGTAGTGTCCAACTCTAGGTTGAATAATCTTGACATCAACTTTCAAAGCCATATGGCTTCACAACTAGCATAGCAAGCTGCTATATATTCTGCTTTAGCTGTGCTTAGAGCAACACTAGACTGCTTTCTGCTAAACCATGAAATCATAGCAGATCCCAGACTATAACATCCACCTGAAGTGCTTTTTCTATCTGAGATACTTCCAACCCAATCTACATCTGTGTAGCCATACAATTCGTACTCATGGCTACCATCATGGTATAGACCAAATTCTATAGTCCCTTTCAGATATCTCATCACATGTTTTGCAGCTACTAAGTGAACCCATCTTGGTTGAACAAGAAATTGACTCAAGGTGTTCACAGCAAAACAAATGTCTGGTCTGGTATTTGTTAAATACATCAATGACCCAATGATCTGTCTGTAGTGAGTCACATCCACTAATTCTGATGGGTCATCAGCTAACAAATTCAGTTTGGAGTCCATGGGTGTGGCCATGGCTTTGCATTCCAACATATTGAATCTCTTCAATATCTCTACCATATACTTTCCCTAGTTGAGAAAGATTCCTTCTAAACTTTTCCATACTTCTAGACCTAGGAAATAATGCATTAACCCAAGGTCTTTCATCTCAAATTCTCTTGCTAGTTTCTTCTTGCTTTCCATAATATGTTTCTCATTCCCTGTCAAGAATAAGTCATCCACATATAACAACAAGATGACAGGTTCATCTTTTACAACCTTAAGATAAAGGTTAGGATCAGCTTTACTCTTGGTGAATCCCATGCTTGACAAGAAAATGTCTATCCTTTCTTACCAAGCTCGAGGAGCTTGTTTCAGGCCATAGAGGGCCTAATTCAACTTGCATACATGAGTATGTCTATCTTCAACTTCAAATCCTTGTGGTTGTTCTATGTACACTTCTTCTTTGATCACACCATTTAGAAAAGCTGTTTTCACATCCATCTAGTGTAATTTCCATTTCATCATGGATGCAAGTGCCATGATAGCTCTAATTGAAGTATACCGTGCTACTGGAGAAAATGTTTCTTCATAATCAATTCCCTCTTTCTGAGAGAATCCTCTGGCCACAAATCTTGCCTTATACTTCTCGATACTTTCGTCAGCTGCATGCTTTATTTTGAATATCCATTTGGAGGATACTCTTTCCTTCTGGTTTGGGAACTATATCCCATACATCATTCTTCATTATTGACTGGTATTCTTCATTCATTGCTTCTACCCATTCTTTCTTCTATACAGCTTCTTCATGGCTTGTAGGTTCTTGATGTACAAGATCACACATCAAGGCTACATAATTGGAAAAAGTCTTAGGCTTCTTTCTTTCCCTTGTGGAGCCTTCAGGAGCTCCATATCTTTCTGCTTCTCGTATAATTTCTCTTGTCCAAGCAGGCTTTCTCTTTCTTGTCATCTCCATCATGGGGGGTTCTTGTGGTTTTGCTAAGTCGTGTTCTTTAGGATCTTCATCTTCAGGGAGACATGTAGTTTCTTTATTTCTAGGAGATGTCTCTTCTTCATACACTTCTTCATGTTGGCACTTCTTGGATCTCTTGATGGTTGTCTCTTCATCAAATGTCACATATCGGCTGATTTCCATGTGATGGAATCTAGGAATATAGATTCTGAATGCTTTGGATACTTCACAATATCCAACAAATATCCCTTTCTTTCCGGAAGGGTCTAACTTGGTTCTTTTCTCTTTTGGTATATGAATATATACTGGACAACCAAATATCTTGAGGTGACTTACCTCAGGCTTCTTTCCTGTGAACATCTCTTATGGAGTCTTGAACCCAAGAGCACTGTGAGATATTCTATTTTGCACATATATAGCAGTTCTTGCTGCTTCTGCCCATAGATGCATTGGAAGATCTTGATCATATATCATTGTCTTCACTACCTCCATGATGGTTCTATTATTTCTTTCCGCAACCCCATTCTGTTGAGGATTGTAGGGAGTAGTTAGTTCCCTCTTGATTCTGGCATCTTTGCAAAAAGCCTCAAACTCTTTTTAAGTATATTCTCCTCCATTGTCTGATCGGAGTGTCTTTATTTTCTTGTCTGAAATATTTTCTACCAAGGCTTTGAACTCCTTGAATTTCTCAAACACTTCACTCTTTGCTTTCAAGAAGTATATCCAAGTCTTTCTTGAAAATTCATCAATGAATGTGATATAATATTCAAAGCCACTTAAGGATGTAGAAGACATTGGGCCACATACATCTGAATGAATCAATTCCAACGTACCTTTTGTTTTAGTTTCACTTTTCGAAAATGTATTCTTGATGTTCTTTCCCTTCGCACATCCTTCGCAAATGCCTTCATGCTTGATCTTCATATCTGGTAATCCCGTCACTACTTTGTTCACATGAAGTAGAGCCTTGTAGTTTATGTGGGTAATCCTTCTATGCCATATTTCACTAGGGTCAGTGGACTCAAGAACAATGGATATTTCTGAGTGCCCTTTGAGTTTATACAGGCCTCCTTCGTCTTCACCAATGATGATTGCATCTTCAATATTCTTTCCTTTGGGCCACATGAGTACTTGGCCATCTATGAAAGCAACTCTGAATCCTTTCTTATCTAAATCTGAGATAAAAAGTAAGCTCTTCTTTAAACCAGGTACATATAATACATCTTTCATCTTTAGAGGATTGCCTGAATCAAGTTTGTAGCTTGCTTCACCAACTCCTTTGATTGGATATTGATAGTCATCTCCTAGGGATACTTTCTAAGGAGAGCTTCTTTCTTCAAGTTTGGACAGAGTTTTATTTTGTCCCATCATGTGCTTTGAAGCACCGCTATCAATAAGCCAAGTGTCTTCTCCAGGTGTTATAGTCCTAGAGAGTGCAGAGAATAGTACATACTCTTCTGCATCTTCTTCTCTTGCTTGCTTTCTTGGAGGTCCTTCTTCTTCTTCTTCTTCTTCTTATTCTTCTTCTTTATCTTCATCTTCCACTAGATGAGCATGATATCTTTTGTTGTTGTTGATCCTCTTCTTATATTCTTGCTTCTTTATAGGATAATTTCGGGCAATATGTCCTATCTTATCACAATGAAAACATTGAAAGCCACAGTAGTCTTTATCTGGATGATTTTCCCTTCTTCTTTGGATTCTTCTAGGAGGTTGAGACTCCTTGAAGTTTCTTCTCTTGAAGTTAGATTGACTTCTTCTTCTCTTCATGTGAGTGGCTAGGACTTGATCATCTTCCTTTAGTAAGGCTTCTTTGTTTGCCACTCTAGTCTCTTCTTGAATGCAGTCTTCCCATACTACTTCAAACATCATGCTTTCTTTTCTAGCACACAACATCTGGATGAAGGATTCCCAGGGTCTAGTGAGACCATTGAGAGCAGTCATAACTAATTCATCTTCATCAAGCTTATCTCCAATAGCTTCTAGTTGTTCTTTGATCTGAGAAACCCTTGTGAAGTAGTCTTGGATGGATTCTCCATGACTCATATTGGTGCTCTTCAGTTGAG
This sequence comes from Pseudotsuga menziesii, assembly GCA_001517045.1. Classification (NCBI taxonomy): domain Eukaryota; kingdom Viridiplantae; phylum Streptophyta; class Pinopsida; order Pinales; family Pinaceae; genus Pseudotsuga; species Pseudotsuga menziesii. The sequence goes on along the minus strand of LPNX010284830.1, from coordinate 327,155 downwards.
CTCTTAGATTCATCTTCCTGTTGATGTTTCTTCCCTCATAAATTCTGGAAATGGCATCATACATTTGTTTTAGAGTCTTCTTGGATGACACTTGAGGGATCAAGTGGGATCAAGTGATCCTTGATGGAGTCAGTAGTAATCCTTTGTGCTCTAATCATATCCTTTCTGTGCTTCTCCTTGGCTTCAGCTTCTTCAGGTTCTGAGACTTCTTCTTTGACATACTTATCAAGATCATTCTCTTGGAGAATGAGACCAATCCTATATTTCCATGCTTGAAAATTCTCTATGCCTTCTAGCTTGTCCTCAAGCTTAGTGCTTGGGGTCATCTTGTTAGAAAATCACAAAAAAATGAAATTTTGCGGAATGAGAAACTGACCTTACCAGGAGATGCGCTTGAATTAGGTGAGTTGATTGGTGCACTTATATTCTGGAGATTTCAATTCTTCACCTTCCAAATCAGACTTCCAAGATTCAGCTTCTGTAGATTTTGGTTCAGTAATTTTCTGGTATAGCTGTCAAACTAGGGTTTAACTTTTTCAGAGAATCACACATCCAAAAACTGTGATTCCAAGCTCAAAAGATGCGCTCTAGGAGGGTGCAACTTTCCATGCAATTAGTTTTCTTGAAACCCTAATTTATTCCAAGGAGAGAGAGAGGGCTATTTTTCCTTGTGAAGGTTGTCCTATTCAGGGTGGCTCTGATCCCATGTTAACTTTTCATATTCTTAGCTAATACATCATTATTTCATTTCATTTTTCATAACAAAGGCATATAAACAGGATCACTAAAAGAAACAGTATCACAAGAACAACACAGATTTATCTTGGGAAAAACCCTAAAGGGAAAAACCTAGCAAAATCTTCCTCAATATAGATGCCCCAAAAATATAAAAGGTAAAACCAACAAGGAGATCAAAGCCTGATCCTCCTCCTTCTACAGCTACTTCTCTCTCTCACTAATGCGCTACACAAGTGAGAGTGTGTTATACAAATGAGGAGTGCTACACCTCTATTTATATTCATCTGTTCACTTTAATTAACTCATCCAACACGTAGGCTCGAGTTAATCATGTAGGCTCGAGTTACACATGTAGGCTCAAGTAACCACATTGGGGTGCTAATGACCCACCTTTACAATTAGAGGGGACTACCTCATGACTCTTATTAGTTCTTCCGATTAGAAGCATCGAAGTACAAAGTAATACAAGTGATTCTCCCGGTAGGACCATCGGGGACCACAAAAAGATACATATAGAATATTCTTTGAAGTTACAATATTTCAACATCTTTCTTATATAGGGAGAAACTTATGTAGATACTTATACAATTATCACAATGCATATGAAGGATAAACACAATTCTTTAGACCCATTTCATCTTAATCATGTTATAAAATACCACCCTTTAGAACTTTAGTCAACTCGAAATGGAGGTCAAGGACATAGACAGTGTATGGGGACTGCTTCATTCCACTTTCCAACTAATAGTCTCACCCAGAGAAGCACTGCATTGTGTTCAACTAGGAAAACTTGATTGCAAGCAACCATTCTCCGACTCTCTCGAAAGCCAAGTCACATAGGCCATTTCTAAGTGGGTAAGTTGGAACATGTGGGGATGGGATTACGTGACCTTTGTACATGTGGTTCACACTACCGTGAAGTTGTGTTGTACTCACCTACCCTTAGCACATGTAATGTCTCTAGTTAAGGAACATTCTCTTAAAGTGTTCATGGATTGGTTAGATTGGACTTTTTCTTGTTAAGTGGTCCACTTGTAGACTTAGTACAGGTTTTGATTGTAATTACTCTCTTCCTTATTCCATAAATAGAAAGGAGGGTGCTTCTCTTGAGGATATTGGGTTTTCTATTTTGCGAAAAGTAAAGTTAAGAGTAAAGTAGTTGTGATAACTATATGTGCAAGGATGAAATATATACTTGACATAGAATCCTCTAGTTTGCTACCAGGATTCCTTCAGTGGTCAAATTCTAGGCTGAAACCATGTGGCCGTAAGTGAAATATCTGGATTTTTTTTTTAAATCCATCAATAGGCGTCACTTTTTTGACGTTCTTTCAACACTCGGGTCAACCCATCTGACAGTCATGCCATGACTCCGATGCTTCCTCCCGTCGGACGACCGACAGTTAAAGTGTCAGACTGCGTTGAAAGGACGACTCTTCTAGTGTTGGAGTGCGTCGCAGTACTGACACTGTCTGAATTAAAAACCGACAACACCACCATTTCTCAAACACTTCTGTCCATCGGACGGCCGACACTTCAGGGGTCGGATGATGTCAGATTTCCAATGGTTTATGCAGTTTTGGTTGGCACTTCAAAAGGAATAACGGTCGAATATGCGACACAATGGTATGTCAGAGCTTTGGCCCTTATTAGTCGACAGTCAAAGATCCAACATTACGCCATCGACGGCAAAAAAAAGGTGTACATGTCGAATACCCGACAGGTTAGTGTCGAATTTCAAACATGGTAGCCGTTGGATTTTGGCCTCAAATTCTGTAGTGCCTTTATTCCATTGCAAATTTTTATTAGGAAAATTTTGAGTGTTATTATTCCTAAAATTGCAGTTAGGTACACAACCTTTCTTCTTCTGTTCAAAATTATTAGATCTCATAGCCTTCCAGTTTGACATACTTTCCTTTCTGTGATTCTTCTCATAGAAAAAATTTGACTTCCACATAGCCTCCTCCAAGGTTTTTGGATTATCATATTCAATTCTATATTTTATATGAAAAAGTAAACAACTTAGAAACCATTGTACCTTAGGCTTCTCATTCACAATGTAAGGCACGTATCGTAGCAGACTTAAAAATTTACTGTTTAGTTCTTTCATGTTCATTGTTCCTAGATTTAGTTCATAAAATTCCTTAGCTCGCTCTTCATAGTATTGTTCTGATAAGAACTTATTCTTAAAATATTGCTTAAATGTACTCCAGTTAATGTTCTTTTCCCTAATTCCTTTTACTCATTTTAGGCACTGCCACCAAATATTTTCCTTCCCAGCTAGGTTATAAATGGCCATTCTTGCTTTTAGCTAATTAGAGTAATTGTAAATTTGAAAATATTTCTTCATCCCAGACAGCCATGATTCAGCCTCTTCTCCCTTCTTAGTTTCACCATTGAAAGTTGGTGGTTTTGTTTTCTTAAATTCTCCTGAAATTTCTTCATAAGGCTTAAATTTTCTTTTTATTGAATGATGATTATCTTTGCTACTATCGCTAGTATACTGATAATTCTTCCTATGTGGATTGCCATAAATCTCAGAGGATGAGCTACTTTCGATTTTAGATTGTTTAGACTTTTTTTTTTCTGTTGGTAGGACATATCTTTAGATCCTATCCGTTTATCTTTTTATTCATTCTGAAATTTTTCCATCAAGATCTGATTTAGCTCCTCCTGAGCTCTTAGAATTCTTTCATTTTCCATTTTGACTGTTTCCATCTCTGTTCTTAATTCTTTAACCATTTGTAATAATTCTGAAGAGTTATTAGTTATTTATTCCTTAACTGGTTCTCTTTTAGAATTACTTCGTTCATTAAACGAGGACTCTTCATCAACATATTCCTCAAGTCTTTCCATACCTACAGTTTAGCTCAAATTTTTTTTTTGGAAATAACATTTCAAAAAGAAATTTACAATTAGTATGCATGCATTTTAATCTACTATTTACCTATGCAGATTGAGCCTCTTTCAGGACTAGTGTCTGAACTTGTGCTCTGATACCACATGTAATACTCCAAAAATTCGTAAAAATTTAAAAAATTTCATATAACATAAAAAAATTTCAATCGTCGCTACTTAGGAACAATTAACTGTTAAAGGTTACCTTAATCAGTTTTAAACTAGAACTGATACTTTTGTTAATCTCTAATTCTACATACTTATGGTTTGATTTCATAATTCATTGTTAAGGATTTGATTTAGCAGGTTATGATTTGGAATAACAGGAATTGAAACATCTGTTTACTTACTAGTACTAAGTTTGTTTACTATTTTATGAAAGGAGGAAGTAACTTCAGTTGAGATTGAGGCTTACTTAGCTTTTTAGCTAATGCAGTGAAGTGATGCTTCTTTTATAGGTCCTTTACAGGTAAGAAGTTTTGTCACTAGTTTCCAGATCGAGATTATTATCTCAACTAGCATACAATAGAATGCTAGTAAATTTATTTATTTTACAGCTTTGAGCAATAAAAGAGGTATCGTTGATCTGTATATTTATGTTCCAAAACGTTTCTAGTAATAAAAGTATTTTTAGTAAGCTGGACCTAGTCCAGTTGCCCTTCTATTTCGCTATAACCATAACTTGTTCATTTAACTTTCATCAATCTATTTTCAGTTTAATGCCTGTATGTAGCTCTAGTGAAAGGTAATTATATAGCAGATTTCTTTATTTATTTACTTGATGCTGAGTTAAACTCATGAGTGTTTGTTTTCAGCAATAAACAAGTTAAATTAACTTAGTAAAAACCTATAATCTAGGTATAAAATAAATTGCATTGACTGACATTCACGCAAGCATATCAAACTTAGTGCATAAGGTAGTTTTTCAAACTGTTTTAGTACTTACCTAAAGGAGATGCAATAATACCAATTTTATATCTTTAAACTATAGTATTACTACTTTCTGTGTAAGAATTAAAGGATTATTCCTATAAAAACTAACCAACTTAACCCTCGTAAGATCTTCATTTCACAAGGGGGTAAAAAAATCTAAGTTTTAACATCTAGACTAACAAAAACAAGCTAAACATCATCTTAGGTTTACAAGCACACAAACATTAAAGATTAAGCCTTTTACAAGGTCCTATACCATGCTACGGTTTCTCCTAAAATGTTGTTTATTATGCATATAACGTTGAAGGAATCTTTGTAAAGGTTTTTACCCATTTCTAAGATTGTAGAACATAATATAATCCTTGATGTATGTAACTATTACCTCCGTATATGATTCTTTAAGGTTATAATATGCATAATTATAAAGTCATGATAATGTGAGATAAGACAAAAGGTTTTTTAACCAAAGTTTCCTTGTAAAATGCAATTGTGTGTAGGCTGGTTCATAGGAGTTTTGAACTAAATCAAGAAACCCACATTTCACAAATAAATCTGAGGACACGTGGTTGATGTTCATTGATTAGGGTTTTGGTTGACCTTGGAAGCAATATAAGACTGTCCTAAAACCCTAAAATCACATTTTTACCTCATTTTGTTTTCTATGCTGTGGAGTGAGGAGCCGCGGGCTCATGGCCACATGGATTTACTATCACTCCTTTGACTCTAGATAAGCCTCCTTGTCGTTACATTCTTCTTCTGTGAAGAGGAACATTTGGCCACTGTTATTGATCTGAGTGAGAGCTCTCCATCGCCATTAACCTAGCTCTGTAAACACCCTTCCAATGGCATTTCCTTGACTCTGCAAGTGCCACCATCCATACACTGATGTGGTGAGAGTGGACTTGATAGAGTCAGCACGGTTCCCAACTGTTAAACTGAGTGTTATTAAAGTAGTATCTGGTTCTTTGTCTTACTGCTCGTTTTCTGGTATGGTTGGACTCTGCTTCCTCGTAATTTCTTGTTTTGACTTGCACACTGCACGTTTGTGCTTTCTTCTAACAATGCATCCTTGAATCTCACTGCGCCGTTAATGGTGGCTAAGGTTTTTGCATATTACCACTACGGGACCGAAAGATCCATTCCACGTAAGATATTCAGTTTTTTTTTAAACTAATTTTAAAATTCTTTTTGCACCATTAGATATTGATATGAGTTTTTAATATTAGTTGGTGTAAATGTGCAGGTTCTTGAATTCATCAGAAAGGGTGTCAGAAACCACTAAAGAATACCCTGCATGGACTCCACACTGCGTGTCTTCCCTGGTAAGCCTCGGTATTGCCTAAGGTTTTTCTCCTGCATTGGTGTATGGTGTTTTTAGTTGATTCCGTCCACTGGGTTCTTGGATTATGGCTCGGTCGTGGATACACTGTGGTCTAAAATGTTTTGGAAATCCACGAGGCCAATAATTTGATGTATTTAAAAAGAAATTTTCTTAAAACCCTAGCAGTTGTTTCATGTTGGAAACTTGGGGCTTTCATGGCTGAAACTTAAGAAAGAATATGGGCCTTCAGTCGTAGTTTTGATTACTGTAATGTTATTTTAAATAGGCTTTTAAGCCATGACTTTGTTTGTAAAAGGCTATTAGGCTATAACCTCTAAGGAGACTATGATAGTTAGGGTTTAGATGCTTTTTAAATTTTTAATAAGCTCGAATCTTACTGTATTGTAACTTATATTTTTTATAATATATATTTACTATGGTTTTTAAAAGATGAAGGCAAGCTATAATGTTTAGTTGTTCTGGTTTATTCTTTTAAATTTAACCTAACAAAGGTTATTGTTACTGTAAATTGATGTTTATTTTGATTATGTTTAAAATGTAACTAAATGTTAGACAGTTGATTTTTAGATCATAAATTGATTCTTATTGTCGGTAAAATAGATAGAAGAACAAGGAGTGAATAATACCTCCTGAATCTTTACTGTTTTTCTGGGTTGAAATGTATTGAAAGGTTTTTATTTACTTTTTAGTTTATATTTACCCAAACAGTTTTATTATTGTTCCTTGTGGATGATGTATTTAATTTTATATATTCATCTATTCGATGCTTATGGTTATTTAAATAAAGTATGTAAGCTTTAATTTGTTTATAGGTGAAATGAATAACCCCTTTGCTAGTAAAAGAGGTGGTAATGTTATTTATATTTTACAGTTTCTTCGAATAGGTTTTATTTAAGAAAACCCTAATTTCTTCTAGATTAAATACATAGTTAGTATTTGATTATAATATTATTCTAGTTTCATTTTACTTAGATTAATGATGAATTTATCTTAGTAAACTTATAGCCTTATTTTACTATTTCTTAAGTTAACCCTACTTATTTATTTTCTTGATTTTATAATGTTTGTTAATTACTATAATAATAGACTTATGGAAATAATCTATCTATTGTATAAGTAAATACATAGACTAAGTATATTTATATTTTTAAATCTTTCCTAAAGACAAACTTGTTTATATCATTACAGAATACTTTGTCTAAGGAAAACATCTAAAATAGAAAGAAATAACATACATATGAATAATTATTACATAACCTATAGAAGGTAATAAAACACATTCATGAATACCTCATTCAATTCTTTATCTGAAGTTAATCTAACCTACTGTACTAGAGTACTACCTTTAAAAGGGTGTGGAAAATACAGTGAGGTATTCTTTTAATCATTTATCCTAATCTATTTAATCCAGCATTTAACTGTTAGATTTTAACATTAATCTAGCATTATATTAGGATCTTTAACTGAGAGAATAACAAGCACAACAATCAAACACAAGAGACAATGAACATAGTGTTTTTCCTCAGGGAAACCATAAATGGAGAAAACCCCTCAACTTCCTTAGAGATAGAATCAACACCAAAAGTAAAACCCAAAACGGTAAGATGATCTCCCGACAGTAGTAGCCTCTTTCTTTCTAGCCCTAGAAACTTCTTCTCCCTCAGCTATGAGCTACAACTGAGTGTGAGTGAGTGTGTGTTAAATAGAGAGAATCACTCTCTATTTATACTAATTCCTGACTTGACAATGACTCACTAGGGCTGACTTCACTAGGTGAGTCTAACAACCCTAGGGCCCCGGAACTGCGGGGACTTTAACCCTTGAAAAATAGGAGGGTTACCCACATTGACTTGACATGACTTGTTTACATTATAGAAACTCCTGATCAGAACATCGGGGCATGACATGACTCAATTACATTACAAACACTTCCCAGAATAAACATCGGGTTACAATACTTAAGAAATACAAGTGAATACGTTCCGAAGTTACAATTATATCAACACTCCCTCTTAACTAGGAAGGTATTCTCTCAACACAATTTATCAGCACAAGTCTTCTTCTCTATATCATCTGGATCATCATCGAGTCCTCATCATCTTCAAGTCATCTTCATCTTTAAGTCATCTTCATCTTCAAGTCATCTTCATCTAGATCTGGATCATCACTCGATCTGGATCATCTCTGGTTCTGGAACATCTCTGATGGATCATCATTACAGGTGTTATCTCTTGATTCTTATCATCACAAGAAATTCTACAGAACCAACCCTTTTTCATGCTGGTTGTAGGCCTAGCCTCCATGTAGGTCTTCTTCCAGCACTTATATTTGACCCTAAGTCAGAATGGATCGCCCAACACTTATATCTGATCATGTAGGAACCAATCCTATAATCATATCAAAAAGGCATGCCTAGCACTCACATCTGACCATGTGGGAACACATCCCACAACCCTGTCAGAAAGGCCCAGCACTCACATCTGACAACCAATGTCAAAAAGGCTCAGCACTTACATTCGACCAACAGAGGAACCAATCCTCCATGCCAAAAGGCTCTGCACTTACATCTAACAAACAATGTCAGAAAGGCTCAGCACTCATATCTGACAACCAATGTCAGAAAGGCTCAGCACTCATATTCGACCATGCGAGGAACCAATCCTCCATGTCGAAAGGGATCTGCACTTACATCTAAAAACCAATGTCAGAAAGGCTCTGCACTCACATCTGATCATGTAGGAACCAATCCTACAATCACATCAGAATGGCCCTCAATCCCAAACTGATCTTTTTTGGTAACTGACCAGGTGCCTCCATTCCAAGAAAGGAATTCAACGCTTATATTTGATCATATAGGAACCAATCCTACAGTCACATCAAAATGGCCCAGCACTCACATCTGACATGGAAGGAACCAATCCTCTCACCATGACAGAATGTCTCATCCCTTACATCTGACCATGGAAGGAACCAATCCTCTTACCATGTTAGAATGGCTCACAGACTCATCACTTCCCTTTGGAGGGAACCTCGATCTGGAGAACACTAAGATTCTCCCTGAAGTAATCAAACTTCACTCTAGCTAATGGCTTTGTCAACACATCAGCTATCTGTTCATCCATCGCAACATACTGGAGCTTCACTTATCCTCTCTGTACCATATCCCTAATATAGTGATACTTGATCTCGATATGCTTCAACTTGTCATGGAACACCGGGTTCTCCAACAACTTCACACAACTCTGTTTGTCGCAATATATACAAGTAGCATCCAACTAGAGATCAAATAAATTAGACAGTAGCTTCCTCAGCCATATTGCCTCACAACTAGCTGAACAAGCTGCGACATACTCTGCTTCAGCTGTACTCAGTGCCACATAGGATTGCTTCCTACTAAACCAAGAGATCACACCTGATCCCATACTGAAGCAACACCCTGAAGTGCACTTCCTATTGATGGCACTACCTGCCCAATCTGAGTCAACATAACCCTCCAGGTTAATATTTTGATTCGCATCATACTTGAACCCATAATCAATTGTACCCCTCAGGTACCTCAAAATATGCTTTTCAGCAATCAAGTGAACATGTCTCGGATCTGTCAGGAACTGGCTCAAGGTGTTCACAGCAAAGAAAATATCTGGTCTCGTATTCTTCAAGTACATCAAGGACCCAATCATCTGACGATACATCATAGCATCAACCACTTCTCATGAAGCATCACTCAATAGCTTCATGTTCGATGCCATAGGTGTGGTCATGGCCTTGTAGTCCATCATCTCGAACCCCTTTAGGATCTCTACTGCATACTTCCCTTGTCCAAGGGAGATTCCATCCGCATTCTGCCACAACCCCATGCCTAGAAAATAGTGCATCATACCCAAGTCCTTCATTTCGAACTTGGCAGAAACCTTCCTCTTCGTATCAACAATCAACCCATCCATACCTGTTACAAACAGATCATCTACATATAGTAGTAAAGGTTGGAATCCGCTTTAATTTTGGTAAATCCCAAACTAGATAGAAAGCCATCAATTCTATCGTACCATGTCCTGGGTTCTTGTTTCAAACCGTACAGGGATTTCTTCAATCTACACACATGAGACTCCCTATCATGTGTCTCAAAACCGAGTGGTTGCTCCAGATACACTTCCTCTTCCACTACACCATTCAAGAAAGCAGTCTTGACATCCATTTGGTGTATCTTCCATTTCATCACTGCAGCCGAAGCAAGTACTAATTTGATGGAAGTGTATCTGGATACAGGTGCAAAGGTTTCTTCATAATCTATTCCTTCTTTCTGTGAGAAGCCACATACCATGAATTTTGCTTTATATTTATCTATGCTACCATCTGCAGCATGCTTGATCTCATAGATCCATTTGGAAGTTACAACAGACTTCCCTTCTGGTCTTGGGACAACATCCCAAACATCATTCTTCATGATTGATTGATACTCTTCGATCATGATCTCCTTCCATTGTTTATGTTCTTCCACTTCTTCATAGTTGGAAGGTTCTTTATTGATAAAGTCACACAATATAGCTACATACCCAGAGCAGTACATGGTCCTCTTTCTTTCTCTGAGATTCTCTTCTAGAGCCCCACATCTTTCTGCACCTTGGATAGCTTCTTGTACCCAAGCAGGTTTCCTCTTGTGAGGATTTTTCTCCTGAAGTGGATCTATAGGTTCTTAAGGTTCTTCAAATTCTCAATCTTCTTCTTGAGTTTCTTCGTTCATGGTTGTGTCATGATTATGGGTGCTTCTGATTCTTCAGGATATTCAATAGGTCTCTTTCTAGATTTGTTGTAAGCTGAGTCTTCATCAAATGCTAAATCCCTGCTGATGTCGATATTCTTGAATCCTGGGAAGTATATTTTGTAATCCTTCGAGCTTTCAGAGTATCCCACAAATATACCCTTCTTTCCTGAAGGATATAACTTCGTCCTCTTTTCTTTCAGAACATGTATGTACACTAGACAGCCGAATATTCTGAGATGGTTGTCTTCTGGTTTCTTGCTGGAAAAGAATTCTTCAGGTGTCTTGTTCTCAAGTACTCTATGTGGAGTATGGTTTTGTACATACACCGATGTTCTGGAAGCTTCTGGCCATAGATACATGGGAATATCTTGATCATGAAGCATTGCTCTTGCAGCTTCCATGATAGTTCTATTCTTCCTTTCCACAACCCCATTCTGTTGTGGATTATATGGAGTGGATAACTCCCTCTTAATCCCTGAATCTTCGCATAACTCTTTGAATTCATTTGATGTGAATTCTCCGCCATTATCTGATCAAAAGGTATTGATCTTCTTTTTTGTGTGGTTCTCAATCAAGGCTTTGAATTCCTTGAACTTGCTGAAAACTTCATCTTTGTTCTTCATAAAGTATATCCATGTCTTCCTAGAATAATCATCAATAAAATAAACATAGTATACATACTTGCTTAAAGAACTGGATGACATTGGACTGCATACATCAGAGTTAATGATTTCCAAGATTCCTTTTTCTTTGTTTTCACTACTTGGAAATGTCTTCTTTGTGTTCTTTCCTTTCGCAGATCCTTTGCAAAATCCTTCATGTTTTGCTTGAATTTTTGGAAGACCTTCAACATCTTTGCTTACAAGTGGTAGGGCTCTATAGTGCACATGTGCAAGCCTTCTATGCCAAAGTTCATTTGGCTCTACTGTGTCATGGACCAAAGCTTGTTCTGGATGGCCCTTCAATTTGTATAATCCTCCTTCTTGTTCTCCAATTACTATTGCATCATCAATAGTCTTTCCTCTTGGCCACATGAGGACTTGGCCATCTACAAATGCAACCCTCATGCCTTTTGCATCCAGTGCCAATATGGAGAGAAGATTCTTTTTTAGTCCTGGTACAAACAAGATATCCCTCATTTTCATAGACTTTCCAGAGTCTAGCTTGTAGGAGGATTCACCACTACCTTTTATGGGATATTGGTAGTTATCCCCAAGTTTCACCTTATGGGGTGAATTATGTTCATATAGTTTCTCAAAAGATTCCTTGAATCCTGTCATGTGTTTGGAAGCCCCACTTTCAATAAGCCAATCTTTGCTTCCATGAGTGATAGCTCCCGTGAGAGTGGAGATCAGAACATATTCTTCATCACTTGAAGAGTCTTCACTTTCTTGTTTTACTTTCTTCCTGGGAGGATCATCATCCTCAGCATTGTGAGCATGATGTCTTCTTTTGGAGTTCTTCTTCTTGGATCCACTCTTATTCATGGGACAACTTCTAGCAAAGTGTCCTCTTTCATCACATGTATAACATTTGAGTTTGGATGGATCCCTTATAAAATTAATTTTCTGACAAGAATGCTTACCTTGGTGATGATGATTTTCCGTTTTGCCTTTCTTGGAGTGTATTGTGAGAGCTTAATATTCACTTCCCATCTTTTCTTCTTGAGCTGCTATTCGAGATTCTTCTTGTGAACATTCTTCCCACGGTCTACTGAACTTGATTAGCTTCTTCCTAGCACAGATTCCTTGGATGAAAGAATCCCATGACCTAGGGAGACCATTCAAAGTTGTCATCACAATTTCTCCATTCTCCACCTCTTCATTTACTACTTCAAGTTGTTCTTTGATCTGGGAAACCCTTGTGAAGTATGACTGGATGGTCTCCTCATTCTAGATCTTTACATTCTTCAATTGGCTTCTTAGAGTCATCTTCTGGTTTATGTTCTTCCCTTCAAATAGTTTGGTTAGGGAATCAAACATAGCTTTGGGTGTCTTGAGGGAGGACACCTATGGTATGAGGTGATCCTTGACTGAATCAACAATAATCATATTTTCCATAACCAACTTCTTCTTATGTAAGGCCTTAGCCTCATCTTCCTCTGGAACGGGAACCTCCTCATTAATGTAGGAGTCCAACTCATTTTCTTCCAGGACCAGGGAGATCCTATACTTCCAGGCTCGGAAGTTATCGGCTCCCTCAAGCTTTTCATCAAGCTTGGTATGATGAGACATCTTAAATGAGAACCTCAAATGGAAATACAAAAGATTTAGATCTTACCAGGTCAAGATGTCGGATTTGTATTTGGAGCTAAATTTCTACAGCGCTGGTTCAGGAGCAGATTAGGGTTTGACTTTTCTAGAGTTCTGTCCAACCAAATGCTTTGATATTGATCTCTAAACTTTGATTTTGAGGAGGAGATCAATCTAAGCATGGGCACACTCAAAAATTCCACTTATGTGGAAAGCCCTAATTTTTGGCAGTAGTGTCGGGTCCAAAACTAAAAAAAATCAAAATCAGATTCTGCTTCGATAGAAAGATGTGCCCTAGGGAGGAGAGTCATCCCAACCATATTTTTCTGAAAATCTATGGAGAGAGATCCAAAAAGTAGGAAGCCCTAGTTCCCACAGCTACACAATGTCTTCTTCTCAGGTTAGCTCTGATACCATGTTAGATTTTAACATTAAGCTAGCATTATATTATGATCTTTAACTGAGAGAATAACAAGCACAACAATAAAACACAAGAGGCAATGAACATAGTTTTTTTCCTTGGGGAAACCACAAATGGAGAAAACTCTACAACTTCCATAGAGATAGAATCAACACCAAAAGTAAAACCCAAAACAGTAAGATGATCTCCCGATAACAGTAGCCTCTTTCTTTCTAGCCCCGGAAACTTCTTCTCCCTCAGCTATGCGCTACAACTGAGTGTGAGTGAGTGTGTGTTAAATAGAGAGACTCACTCTCTATTTATATTAATTCCCGACTTGACAATGACTCATTAGGTCCAACTTCACTAGGTGAGTCTAACAACCCTAGGGCCCCATAACTGCGGGGAATTTAACCCTTGAACAATAAGAGGGTTACCCACATTGACTTGACATGACTTGTTTACATTATAGAAACTCCCGATCGAAACATCGGGGCATGACATGACGCAATTATATTACAAACACTTCCTAGAATAAACATCGGGATACAATACATAAGAAATACAAGTGAATACATTTCGAATTTACAATTACATCAACATTAACTATCTTCTCACAGTAAAAGCATTTCGTTATCTAACCCTAACAACAGCAAAAACATATGCATAACATAACATTTCTTAAACTCAATCCTTACAGATAACAAAAAACAATTAGAAAGCTATATAAATCAAGTAGAACCTAGAAATGTAGAAGAGGTGATAACAGCTTAAGGAACCTGTTCCTCCCAACCAACTCCTATAGAAAAGCTTGACTTCAAATCTCTGGACCCCAGAGCTTGCCTCCTGGTCCACCTGGTAGAAGTATTGGGTGAGAGATGTAGTTTAGTAATCCTCTGCAACTCTACTGAGTGTTCAATAGTAAATATGTTATGCATACAATAGTATGAACTCATCTTAGATTAGTTGCACTAGTTCAGATCTTCAGCACTTTTCACTCAAAACATACTTCAGCTAGTCCCCTCCATTGAATTTTCTTGTGCATGCCATTCACTTAGAATGTTCACAAGTCAAGAATGAGCAGCCTCAGCTATATTCAATGGGAAGTTTTATTAGCATGCCTAGGTCTTTTGGGTCAGTTTTCACTTAATGAGCCACCTGCTCTTGTTCCACTTTCTTGGGGAACATGACCACAAAAATAGGGAAGTTTCCTCCTGCAACAATTAGAAGTAGTTTGAGGATGCTGCCAAGTGTCAATGTGCTCTCAACCCATCCTACTCCACCAAGTGATCAGTAAAACACTCATTTAACAGCTTCCTTAAGTTGTTGTCTGATCTTTCATTTATTTATTAATAAAATATTTAGCAATTACATTCAATTATCCTTGACCCCACTTGGTCATTAATTACAGAATTTATAATAAAATATAACATAATGTTTCTTAAAACATAAAATATTTTGCAAATTGGGGCATGTGACAACTTGACAAGATGGGCGGAAGCGGCACCTGTGAAAGATTGCACCACAACAACTGCGATGAAGTTTCTTTGTGAAAATGTGGTGACAAGGTTTGGTTGCCCAAAGATCCGTATCAGTGACCAAGGTACGCATTTTGTAAATAAACTTATTGTTGAATTGACTGCAGAATTCCAAGTCCAACACAAGAATACAACACCCTACCATCCTCAAGCAAATGGAACTGTTGAGGCCTTCAAGAAGATACTAGAGAATGCCTTGACTAAGGTTTGTAATTTGAGCAGAGATGACTGGGACCAAAATGTCTCAGCATTATTATGGGATTACAGAACAACATGCAAATGACTAACTGGATACACTCCTTTCCATTTATTCTATGGCCAAGAAGCAGTCGTGCCCATGGAGTACATTGTGCCGAGCCTACGAATTGTTGCGCTGACAAAAATGACATATACCGACACCGTAGAAGAAATACTTGCGCAGTTGATTCAAATGGAGGAAGAACGCTTCATTGCGGGCTTCCATCAAAACATGGAAAAACAGTGGTAGAAAGCGTGGCATGACTGCCACATCAGAAAAAAAAATAGTTCAAGGTCAGTGGACTTGGTGTGATGTATGACAACAAGTTCTTCAAGCACCCAAGTAAGCTCAAAATGCACTGGCTAGGACCATATGTGGTTGCGCACATTACTAAAGAAGGCACGGTAAAACTACATAAGTTGGATGGAACATCGGTTGCGGGTATGATCAACGGCAGCCGATTAAAACATACTGAGATGGTTGCGGCACGGTCTCATAAGGCCAAGGCATGCAGCAACAAAAAAAGATCTAAAGGGAGGAAAGAAATGAAAAAAAAGCAACTCCAGGGAAACTTGGCGCAGAAAAGGGAAGTTGCGCTGAAGAATGGTGCATTCTTAACCTGCCAACAAACTAGATAAAAGAAAACTGGCAGGCAGTGGAATATAGCTAGCAGACACCGACAGACCATTAAATACACGAGGATTCAAAAAATATTTGTTGCTCGCGACAACTCAATTGCATTAATTTGGAAATTTCGAGGAGAATGGAGGAATGCTTTTTGGTCCCATCCACCGTATTAACCTTAAATGCCTTGAAAAGTAGAGAACTAAACCTAAGTGTGAGAGTAAAGGCGATGAAGGAGGATACCATGTGCTCCATCAGATGTCCCATCATTGTGTCTAGTCACCACATGGATGCCTGATCGCCTATAAATATCATTCACCTCTATCATAGTAACCTTTACATTTCCTTGCAGAGCCAAGAAACTAGAGAGCCAAACCAACTGAGTGAACCAGAACCCTCCCTCAGAGTCGAATCTCATGATTTTTGAGCTATCCAGTGACAGTGAAGACTCCACTGTTTCACCAGCCCTCACCCTGCCCGAAATTAGAAGTGCCTTACGTCCCTAAACCCAGTCGCCCGACCAAGAAGATGAAGAAGACACAGGATAAAACGAAGGCACCACAGAGGCCACCAGATGCAAGTGCTTGCAACCTGGCCACCAGGACAACCAGTCGAAGCACAATTTTTTGTGGCCAGAGCTCTGTCGAGTAAATACCTCCCTGCTTCCTCTAGTCCCCCAGCAAAGATACCCAAAGGCCACAGAGCCGACCTGATTCCACCACCACCACCAGCGGACACAGAGTTGACTGATGAGGAAAATAACTTGTTGCCCCCATATGTGTCACCTAGGGTCCCAGGCGTTGCAAGAGTGACAGTGGACGTGCAAGAAATTCTGGAAGAGCCCACCATTCCAGAAGGCATCCCAAGGTCCCAGCATATAATCACCCCCAAACTTCAAGACTTGAAGTTTGAAGACTATGATACCAAGAGGCAAGAGGAGCTGGCAAGAAATTGATTCATGGTCGTGGTGCCCAGTGAACCACCAAATGTAGCTGTAGTTTCTGCAATGGAGTGGGCACGTAGATTGGAGCAGTCAAGCATCTTGAACCTGCTCCTTATGCCGCATTTCAACCACACTATCCTGGTCAGGATGTATGTCAAGTAGCTTCTAGTATGCACCCATGGAGGATACCTCTAGCTGGACAAGCCATATGAGGTAACAGTCGAACTGGTCTCGGCCATCACGGACCTCCCGCGGTAAGGAGTCGACTCAGACCCCTATCTGCACAAGGATGGGGAAAAAATGGACAAAAATGACATGAAGAACAAGTACCAACTTGTCCGCAGTGAAAATGGATACCTCATTAGCTCTATCAATGGCATTGTTGTAAGGTCCACATCAAAAATATTTTGCAGTAAGTTTCTGCGCAAGATGAGGCCTACTGAATGCACTATCGCAATAGTAGAGCTAGTAGAGAATTACATGCAAGGAATGCACATTAACTGGTCCTAGTTCCTTGTGAATGAACTGATGGATGGTGCGAGTGATGCACAAGAGCTTCCCGTGGTGAAGTTCCACTACTTATGGCTTTTGATTCTGATCTCATTTACAACCTAGAATCCTCCACCAGACTATCAACCCATGGACATCCCAATGGAGTTCCCTGGCGCACAGATCCAAAACCTCTGGGACCATAAAGATAGAAAGCACAAGGCTGATACAAAGATTGCATTCTTTCTCCAAGGATAAAGACTTAGACAGATCGTGCACAAGTAGTATAGACTCTTCCCTGTGATGGTGGTCAAGTATCCTTTTATTAACTTCCATGCAAGGCCACACAACATCATCTTGTATTCATGCAATGACCCCAAGAAGAAGGCACTCCCAGCCTTCTTCATCATCAGAGATGCATATATCAAGAGGGAAATCAAATAATGGCCCAAAGAATGGATTGGCCAATGTATGGAGGTGCCTGGGGAGTAGTAAATGTCGTAGGGGATCTGCAGGAGAACCCGCCCCAGGACTGCGCCAATACCAACACCCAGGAGCATCAAGATGATTCCCAAGAAGAAGAATAAGAAGAGTGATACCCACCCAACAATGGCGAAGAAGACACCCCTAATCATGAGGAGGTGCACGTCAAAAGAACCAGGAAAAGAAAGGGAAAAGAGCCTATGGAGGAAGATGCAGAAGCCTCAGGCATCCCACATAGGAAAAAGTAGAGGGCTAATCGACCCCAAGTCATGAACATAGCAGAAGAGGATCTGACTCTTCTTAGAGAGGCGGTCGTAGAAATAATTGAGTCTACCTTGGGTGATATCATGCACAAGCAAAACCAATTGGACGACTTCGCTTAGTGCGCAAGTTACCTGGCTGGAAGAGGTCGTGACGGAAGTGCACGACACCGTGCAGGCTGATACCTATGGTGTAGACCCATCAGACACCTTGGTGAGGCCAGTGCTGCTCCCACCCTTAAGAATAGAAATGCCTACGCATTTGTTTTCTACAAATGCAGCAGAAACAAATACAAGTGTCCATAGCTTGGACACATTAACTTTGGATTTCTCTAAGCTGATGTTGCCACAGATCTATTCCATTCAGCATGTCGCAGCTATAGAGGTGAGAATCCAAGAAAATGTGGTTGCATATCAGGCAGCCAAGGAAACCAGGAAATAAAAGGCATGCAAACAAGTCATCAAGCGCCAACAAGAAGACCTGAAAGCACAAGCGCAAAGGTAGGATTCACTGGAAGAAGCGATAAAGGAGGAAGTCACGCAACTGTCAGAGGATGAGGAAGAAGGCGAGGAAAAACTTGTGCACCAACTAAGGCGGTTATCCAAACTAGTCGCAGATATAAATAAATAGGTTCAGGAATTAAAGACCAACTAGCACCCAAGAACGCCCCCCGAAGTCATGCAACAAAGGAAAAAATCGACATATCAAGATGTTGGCCATCTTAGGGAAGCCGAGCAAATCTACATAGAGGCGGTGGAAGCAATTGCCACATTATGGGAGCAACTCATCGAGGATGAGACTGTGGATCAACTTGCTGGTAGGTGTAGCAAGCCGACTTACTAGTAGTGGTGGTAAAGGAAAATATTAAGAATCTTCCAACAAAGGAGAAAATCGGCAAAGGCGTTGAGCTCAAGTAGCTCAAGGATAAGGCAAGAACCTTGTGCGAGCAGGAAAACATGCACAAAAAAGAGATGGCTGAGAAACAAACCAAAGTTGAAAGGCTGACAGGGATAATTCATCCTGTCCAGCAGTGAATCCATGAGTTCACGTAGGAATTGGCCAATACGTCATTGGAACACCCTAGCTCCAACCGAGTGCAGGAACTGGAGCAACAGGAAGAAGAAGCCTACCGGGAGATAGAAAGGCTTACTCCCATTTTTTCCTAATTCCAACAGAAGGTTGGAAGCGCAGAATAATCTACGCCGGAATATGCATCAGAGGATGTGGAAGAGGAGGAAAAGGATGAGGAAGAAGAAGAAAAGAAAGATGAAGAGGCCCAAGAAGAACAACCTAAAGAAAAGTAGTAGCAAACAAAAGAAAACCCATGGAAGTAGACTCTTCAGATGATGCCGAGGAAGAAATTGTATAACTCAAGTTTTGTAATCGAAAATATATATATATATCTTATTATGGGATGACCCCGCAGTGCAGGAAACATTGCCAAAAAAAAAAAAACACGTAAGAGAGGAAGCAAGATAAAGGTGCACAAGAAAAAAAAACATTAGCAGCAAAGAAACGGTCGCGCATCTCATTCCACCTCCTATGTCCATTGCTCCATGGATCGGGATGAGCCACATGTGAGTGTTGGGGGCCTGTTGGGATGGGGGAAAGCGCACAAGAAATAAGCATAAATGAGGAAACGCGCAAGAATCAATCCACCACACAAGTACAAACGGTAGGGATAGAAGAAATCTGCGCAGACAAGGAAATCTGCATGGATAAAGGAAACTGCATGGAAGAGGGAATCTGCGCAGAAGAAGGAATATGTGCAAAATATGTCACCTGTGCGGAAAAGGGAAGCTGTGAGGAAGGAAGATTCCATAGGGTAAAATAGTAGCACAAGTGCAGAATAATGGTCGAAAGCGACAGGACGATCATGCGTGCTGAAGTCGGCTTAAGTTAGCGGATGCCACATGAATGAACACACGTTGTAAGTAAGGCTGTTAGTTCCTTGTGTCAAATAATGATCACCACAGCTGTAGCCTAGGTGTTTGTCGATGGTGACAGTTAATGGACTACCTATATGTAGTCGACCCTGTGTGGTCATGTAAAATAGTATAAATAGGAGGGATTCAATAGTTATAGGATTGGATTTCGATGATTATTGGTTATTGTTGTTGTTGTTGTTGTTGTTTTTATTCTTCAGTTGATTTTGATTAGTTAGTAGAGGGAATATATCTAAGGGAGTAGAGTGAAGTTGTGAGATTTGAGTGGTAGATTAGTCAGGAGTCTGCAGGATGCAGTCAGAGGTAGTGCAGTAGAAGGGAATATCTGCTAGAGAGGTGCATATGCTAGAGGAGTTGATCCAGGCCGTGTGTGGATCAGTAGATGGTAACAGTAGTTAGGAGAAATAATATAGAGAGCATGAGAGAAAGAGAGAGTACGAGCAGAAAGCTATATCTAAGACAGTCTGCAATCAAATGCAAGCTGAAGGCGCCATATATTTCTCATGCTAGATAAAGAGTGCCTTGTGGTTTTTCCCATATGGGTTTCCTCGTGAACTCTCCTGTGTGTTGATGAGTGAATGTGTATGGTTGTTTATGTTAAGGCTTATGATACAGGTCATGTCATGGTTGAATGAATGTTGTACTATCAGTAGAAGTCCAAATGAATGAATAGGTTATTATGTGCTGCTTCTGAGTATTAGTTTATGGCGCAATCGTTGTTGCGCGTCTGTTATATTGTGCATGTTTGTTAGCTCGCATCTATATTATGTTATGTTTAAAGTACTAAGGCCAAATCTCTGTCACGTCATTAGTAGTTAATAAAATATATGTGCGGTGTGCACTACAGTTCGTCGTAAATGACTCCATCCTCGCGACTTGGTTGAGCTCCTTGGTCGCGTACCAAGGGACTATAATCCCTCGACGAATCATGGAAACATGGTTATGGTGGTTACCCATCGAAGAGATATCTTGGGTGAGACTGCGCTTGCTTTGTGAGTGTTGCCAACGGGGCTTGATCTGTCGGGCCGGTATCTTGGGTGTTTGTTGGGTTGACAAGATGCGTAGAACCTGGGTCGTGCGAGTTAGAAAAAGTGGCCAACACCTTCTCATATGTAGAGGCAGATAAATTCTTACCAAAAAGGGATTTGTTGGTGAACGCAATGGGATGTTCATCTTGAAGGAGGATAACACCAAGTCCATTGTCACAAGCATCACTCTCAATGGTGAAGGCCTTGGAAAAATCAGGCATAGATAGAACAGGTGTGGTACACATAGCTTGTTTAAGTTTTTCAAATGCACACTCGACAGCAGGTGTCCATGTAAAAGCATCCTTTTTCAGTAGAGTTGTTAATGGAGCTGCAATATTCCCATAATCCTTGACAAACTTGTGGTAGTAGCCAGCCAATCCCAAAAACCCATGAAGGCTCTTCAGGGTCTGAGGATGAGGGCGATTTTTCATGGCATTTATTTTGGCAAGATCAACGTGAAACCCTTGTGCTGAAACAATATTCCTGAGATACTCTACCTCCTTCTACCCAAAAACACATATAGATTGTTTGGCACATAGATGATGATCACATAAAAGTTTCAATACAAGAACCAAATGTTCGAGATGTTCAGCCCATGTTTTACTATAGATGAGGATATCATCAAGAAGACCAGAATGAAGTTCCACAAGTAGGGCTGGAATATTTTATTCATCAATTCCTGGAATGTGGAAGGAGCATTTGTGAGGCCAAATGGCATGACCAAAACTTCATAGTGGCCATCATGTGTACAAAAATTTATTTTAGGGATATCATCCTCATGAACCTAAATTTGGTGATACCCAAAACAAAGATCCAACTTGGAGAAAAAATTAGCACCATGGATTTCATCCAAAATCTCATCAACAACAGGAATTGGAAACTTATCCTTGATTGTGATGTGATTAAGTGCTCGAAAGTCGATGCAAAGGCGCCATGACTCATATGTGGTGGTTCTGGAAAGTTGTGATTTATCAAATGGAATGTAATGTCCCCTTTTTGGAAATTTTATCAAAATGACCAATTCCTCAATTCTTTCACAATGTATTCAAATTCATCTTCTTACAACTCTAGTTATATGGATCCAATTGATTCCAAAATTCCTCCAATTGCTTTCAAAATTGATGAGGAAGGTCCACAAGGGTGATGGGACATATTAGCACATATATCAGACATATGATCAACTGATATACCCAACCATGATCTACAATTTGCAAGGGAATAAGTTTTGGGACAAGACTAGTCAATTTGGGAGGTGGAAATCCCCCCTTGGGTCCTGGAACAAATATCTTCACAACACTGTACCAACTTAACTAATGGTGGGTATGATACTTGGCTCTGTTATCATACATTAATTAAATTATATTTGAAGCATCATATGTGGTTTTGGGTTCGAATAGGTATCCAATAGAACTCCATGAATTTACTAGTAGTTTTGAGGTTCCAACCCCCAATGGTAGATTACTCTAAATAGCTACAAATGCTCTCGAATTGTACCAGAAGGTGTATGAGTGATATAATAACTTAATTATAATTTTTAAGAATGTATTATGGCCTTCCAATTACTTCTGATATTCTATATCAAATTCTGAATAACATGGAATCTTTAACTAGCAATTTTGGTGCTCAAATCCCTCCCGGGTAATTTCCGGAAAGGCTTCCCAAATGTACATAAACTCACTCAAATTCTAAAATTGAAGCATGGTATGTGTATAATACATTATCAGAGACTCATATTCAGAACCAATTGAACTCCCATGGCTCTTATCACTTCCTTCAATCAGATATAAAAAAACTAGTTTTGGACCCTTAGGGAAACGAGATGTAGTTTGGTCCAAATGATATGAAATTCGACCCAATGGCCACAAATTATCAGTTATTGAACATGAAAAACCATATTATACATTAATTACAGTTCATTCATTCATAAATCATCAATGTTGCACACATATATTTGATTCCATCAAGATTGCAAGAGTTTACAACAAGGTATTGGGGAAATGGCACTGTTTCTTCAATATTGGACAATAATACATGAGATATATTGGAATTTAGACCTGATATATTTATGAACTTGAAATACATATAATTTACATCAGAATACAAAATACTGGAGGAAGAAAATCTCCATCAAAGAGATGAATAGCTCACCAAGTGCGCCTCACTCCATAGAGCTGAAATACGGTGAGAAAACTTGAGATGAATGGAAGAAAAAGCTGATATTGAGACGTCCATGAGCTTCCTGTAAATTGCACCTATAACTTATCACTCAATTTAATCTCCTTTAAATACCTGAGTTTCCTCTCTAGGACACCAATTAGGATGGGAATCTTTCACCCTCGAAATTGGTTAAGGCAATGAACTAGTCATCCACTAGCTCTCTCTTCACAAACCCAAATTAATCAAATGATTAAAAATCTTCTTCTCATGGCTGATCCCTATATTTTATAAACATTATTGGTCTTTTAAGGTTCCAAATACATCCATAAACCAAAGCCAATTCGAATTGGTGTGGCTTCTCATGCTATGCCATGTGGCCTCTCTCTTCACCTTCCCTCTTCTCCCAAATTTGAGTAGGAGCCTCTTGGCATTATCCAACTCACAAATTCGACCTCTAAGATGCTCTATTCAGGCCTGACATGTCATTTTTTTAGTATTTCAGCCTTCATATCTGACTTGTGTCATAAATTTCATATAATCTCCATCATTGGTATCATAGATGTCATAAATGTAAGGGGAATCTAGCCAAGTGTCCATGAAACTCCCATTTGTCTCTTCCTCTCCCATGTAAGTTACAATTCATCCCAAATTCGACCTATGAAGTATATGGACAAGTATATTAACCTAATAATCCATCCCAAAACTAGTGGATAGTTATAATGACTATTAGTGTAGTTGGGCTGCAAGCAAGGTAAGGTCCAAGCAGTGTATTGTAGGGTAACCAAGGTTGAGAAATAAAGTGAACCCAGCTGAGAGAGTAAGTAAACATGTACAAATGAGAGTGGTAGTGGTAGCGGTGTACCAAAGCAAGAGAGTGAACCTGTAGCAAATGATGGTAACAAGGGAGGGTTTACCATGGAATCAGGCCAAGGAAGGGATGGGACCAACCAAAAATACTATACTTTCTTCTACTGAGGTAGGGCTTGAGGATGGTAACTAATTGGAATGAAGTAAGTAAACTAGCAGGTAACCCGAAGGAGAGGGAAGTTGTGGGGTAACTTGAAAGGGAGAGCAGGTAACTAAAATATCCAGCTATAAATAAGGTAGGCACACGACCTTTTCGAGCACAGAATGATTCTCCTTACAATAAATAAATATCCATCCTTGGTGCCTTTATCATGGCTTCTAAGTCGCTAGTGAAGAGTGTTTTTATTGAAAGTCCTTGAAATGGAACCGTGAGATTGTAAACCAGCGCTATGGAAAAATAAAAGGGTATAGCATGGTGGCCTTCCCCAACTATGACCTATATGGATTATTTTTCATGGCACATTAGGCTTCCAATGGATTCAAAATTACAAGAGGAGGAGGCCATTTAACTTAGGAATTCTAGCTTCAGTGGGCCCCATAGTCTCCATGTGTCTCCATTCTCCATAGCCATTTCAATTCTCTCTTGTATTAATTTAATAAGCTACATTATTAAATATGTATCTTCTTCTAATTTCTAAACATCATTTATGATCCCTCTTATTCCAAATCTCAAAGCTTCCACCCCCAACCTAGGAAACTGGTGATTTTCCTCCTTGGCAATTATTTGACTTTAAGCATCCATTTGACAAATTTCATGAATATGGAAAATGTGATTTGGCCATTGTGATCCAATGAAAAATTTGGGACATTACAAATCCTCCGTTCCCAATATTGCTTGTCCTCAATCAATTTCAAACATGGTTGTTGAAGAACCTACTTTCTGTACAATTCTTTGAAGTTTCCACTGAGCTGCCCCTATGAGTCTTTGAGATTCCATGAAGATTTTCGAGAGGAACCACCATGCTTGTTTCTGCACTACTATGATGAACATCACCTAATTAAGTGGGGAATCCATCTCCCATACTTCTTGTTTCCCGAATAATTTGGAATCAATGGGACTAAAAACTATCCCGGGGTCCCATTGCTTGCATTGCACTCCAACAATTAAGAGTGCTCTCCAACTCATACCATTAGGGAAGAGAATTCATGGATACCATTTTATTGTATGAATTATTCCAAACATCATTAGTACATAATATATATCATCAAAGTACATAACAACATAATAAAAGGATACATCAAGGAGGTGCCTCATCAAAAAATCATGAAAGTGCTTATACCTCCAAGTGAGTAGACTACCATTTTCCAAGTGCATAGATGCTTCAAGTGACCAATCAAATATGCTCCAATGACATAGGTGAGGATCCCATCTCCTATAATTCTTCTCCCAAAGAATGTAATAAGCATCAAAATAATAATCATCCATTTGTTCTTTCATCCAAGAATTGAATGAAGAACCTCCACCAAAATATGAACCAAATAAGGAGCAAATAAAACATGAAGACTTCAAGTGGCTCAAAGAATTCCCATCAATACACCCATGAATATGTATATCATCATGAAATAATAGAGGATGTTGCTTCCAATAATAATGTTCCTCAATCATATCCCTCTTCACCCAAGTGTCGGATGAAGTTCCTCCAACATCAAATGAACCAAGTGTTGAGCTTGAGAAAAACCATGAGTCTTCAAGTGACTCAAATGCATATCATAGGTGCATCCATGTAGATGTGCATCATCATAAAGTAACAAAGGATGCTCCTTCATATGTGAATAATAGTGTTCTCCAATGATGTCATCATAAAAAGTAAATATAGGAGTTTCATACTCCTCATCTGGCACCATCAAAAAGAACCCTTTCACCCATACTTCATTGAGACTAATGTTGCACAACATGGAATTGTAGGATGTAGGAGAATGAACTAACTCACCCAAATGATCGAAAAGTGTAGAAGTTTCATCATGGTAAGGATCCATATGGGTAGTATCATTCAGCTCCTTCAAAAGTGTGAATCCTTTGTCATATATTGGTTCCAATGAAGAGGAATCATGCTCTTCTTTAAAAATTGCATAACCTTCATCAAGAGACAATTCAAGTTCCTCTTCCACCACATCAAGTGTTTGGATCTCTTCAAGTTCATCTTCAAACACATCAAGTACATTCAAATTTTCAAATTTCTCGATCCACCATGTCATGGGAATCCTCCAAACAATCTACCATCTAACAATCTGAAACATAGGAGGAAAAACAAGTGTCTTGCAACTTTTCAAGAAGTTGCTCATTTTGAATTGTGAGCTTATGAATAACTTAATTATTATTCATGTATGATTCATGTAACCATTCACTAATCTCAATTAATTTTTTTCTATCAAAAATCAAAGACATGAAATTACCTTTTATGTTGCACATTGCTCTTTGAATCTTCTCCATGTCTTCAAGGAAGGATGGCTCCTCCAAGGAAGTAGCTCTCCGACAATAATTTGATACCAATGCTTGAGTGTCATGGAGTATGCTAAGGGACTCTTGGATATTATTTTCATTCATATTTAAGGACCCTTCAAGAAAATGAGGCTCTTGCAAATGAACCTCCTCATCTTCTTCCTTCTTGCTTGGACCAACTTCATGAAGCTCAAGTGGTGATGGGGAAGTTGATCTTGTTTCTTCTTCAACTGCTACAAGGTATTAATTTTCATGTTTAATGGAATTTTGTCTTGCAAAAACACTTTCAAAAGTGATATCTATGTCACCAACATAGAGGTGTGAGCACCCATCAGTAGGTACTCCTTCATAGTTCAAGCATCCATCATTAGATTCTCTTTGTTTCATTTCCAAGGTAGCATGTGTCTCAAAATTATCTTCAGTATTTTCAATAAAAAACTTATTCATACTCATGTGATGTCTCTTCATATTTTTCAGAGACACTTGGGAGTGAATTTATATCATCTTCATGTACTACTTCTACTTCACCTGTTTCAGAACTAGGTGGTTCATGGGTCTCCTCCTTTTGCTCCTTCAAGCAAGCTGATGCATTTTTCCCCTTGGTTTTCTTAAAATCAATATATGTTTTCCAACTTTGTATAGCCAACAATTTGAATGCTTTCATAATATTCTTGTTGATGTCTTCAAATATAGGTTCCATAATTTTTATAATCTCCTCACCATCATATCAGGTTACCCTTTTATCCCTAGTCATTGTTTCCTCTTCAACAAAAGAACTTTTGGTTTCAATGTATATTAGTGGTCCCTGAATTCTTGTCCTCATAAATATAAGACCACATCAGGTGCCAAGATCATGCTCTACTACCACTGTAGTGTCCCCTTTTTTTAAATTTTATCAAAATGACCAATTCTTAAATTATTTCACAATGTATTCAAATTCATCTTCTTACAACTCTAGTTATATGGATTCAATTGATTCCAAAATTTCTCCAATTTCTTTCAAACTTGGTGAGGAAGGTCCTGAGGGGTGATGGGACATATTAGCACATATATCAGACATATAATCAACTTATATACCTAACCATGGTCTGCAATTTGAAAGGGAATAAGTTTCGGGACAAGACTAGTCAATTTGGGAGGTGGAAATCCCCCTTGGGTCCTGGAACAAATCTCTCCACAACACTATACCAACTTCACTAATGGTGGGTATGATAATTTTATTTGTTATTAGAAATTAATTAAATCATATTTTAAGCATCATATGTGGTTTTGGGGTCAAATAGGTATCCAAGAGAACTCCATGAATTTACTAGTAGTTTTGAGGTTCCAACCCCCAATGGTAGATGACTCCAAATAGCTCCAAATAATCTCGAATTGTAGAAGAAGGTGTATGAGTGATATAATAACCTAATTATAATTTTAATGGATGTATTATGGCCTTGCAATTACTTCTGAAAGTATATATCAAATTCTTAATAAGATAGATGCTTTAACTAGCAATTTTGGGGCTCCAATCCCTCCCGGGTAATTGTCGGAATGGCTTCCCAAATGTACAGAAAGTCACTAAAATTATAAAATTCAAGAAGGGGATGTGTAGAAGATATTATAAGAGAATCATATGCAGAACCAATAGAACTCCCATGTCTGTTATCACTTCCTTCAATCAGATATTAAAAAAACTAGTTTTGGACCCTTGGGGAAACGAGATGTAGTTTGGTCCAAATGATATGAAATTCGACCCAATGGCCACAAATTATTAGCTAATGAAAATGAAACTGATATTATACATTAATTACAGTTCATTCATTCATAAATCATCAATGGTGCACACATATATTCGATTCCATCAAGATTGCAAGAGTTTACAACAAGGTATTGGGGAAATGGCACTGTTTCTTCAATATTGGACAATAATACATGAGATATATTGGAATTTAGACCTCAGAGATTTTTTAAATTGAAATACAGAAAATTTACATCAAAATACAAAATAATAGAGCAAGAGAATCTCCATCAAATAGATGAATAGCTCACCAAGTGCGCCTCACTCCATAGAGTTGAAATATGGTGAGAAAACTTGAGATGAATGGAAGAACAAGCTGATATTGATATTTCCATGAGATTACTATAGCTTGCACCTGTAAATTATGACTCCATTGAATCTCCTTGAAATACCTGAGTGGCCTCTCCAAATCACCAATTAGGATGGGAATCTTTCACCCTCAAAATTGGTTAAGGCAATGAACTAGTCATCCACTAGCTCTCTCTTCACAAGCCCGAATTCATCAAATGATCAAAAAGATTCTTCTCATGGCTGATACCTATATTTTATAAACATTATTGGTATTCTAAGATTCCAAATCCATCCATAAACCAAATCCAAGTCGAATTGGTGTGGTTGCTCATGCTATGCCATGTGGCCTCTCTCTTCACCTTCCCTCTTCTCCCAAATTTGAGTAGGAGCCTATTGGCCTTCTCCAACTCCAAAATTAAACCTATAAGATACTCTACTTAGGCCTGACATGTCAATATGTCAGTATTTCAGCCTTCAAATCTGACTTGTGTCATAACTGTCATAAAATATCCATCATTGGTGTCATAGATGACATAAAAAAATTTGACCTATGAAGTATATGGACAAGTATATTAACCTCATAATCCATCCAAAAACATTAGGCTTCCCATAGATTCAAAATTAAAAGAGGAGGATTCCATTTAACATACGAATTCTAGCTTCAGTGGGCCCCATAGTCTCCATGTGTCTCCATTCTCCATAGACATTTCAATTTTCTCTTGTATTTATTTAATAAGCTACATTATTAAATATTTATCCTCTTCTAATGTATAAACATCATTTATTATCCCCCTTATTCCAAATCTCAAATCTTCCACCCCCGACCTAGGAAACTAGTGATTTTCCTCCTTGGCAATTATTTGACATTTAGCATCCATTTGACAACTTTCATGAATATGGAAAATGTGATTTGGCCATTGTGACCCAATGCAAAATTTGGGACATTACATGGAAATGGAGGAAATGATCAATGGCGGTTATGGAAAGATGTGCTTTATCAACTAAAAATGGAGGAAATGATATGTGGCGGTTCTAGAAATATGTGCTCTATAAAATGTAAATGGATATGGACCCCAGGTATGTTCATGTTCCTAAATGTTCAAGGGATTCACTTGGCCACCAATGCTGTCTAACGGCTTGCGTATTAGGGCAGTACCCCTCACTCCACAGCTCAGGTAAAACTGATAACCTCTTTGCCACAAATGGAAACTCTTGGTTTACCTCATGGGTGGGAACTAGTCAATCAGGTAGGGGTTGTTTCCCTTTTCACTTGATGGGTCCTCTCAATGGTCAGCTACTTCGAGGTTCCTGTGGTACTCCTCACAATGCATTTTATTGATATTCCCAAGTACTTCCCACATTTAAGGGAATAGGGTTTATTCCTCGATCTAAATGAATAATACCACTGCAAGAAGAAGAACTACGACAATAATCACAATGCCAGCAAGCCCAAGAAAGTGCTTTAATACCAGATGTGAAGAACCTCCTACAATAAACAATGAGAATGCACGATATAACCAAAATAATGGAGCACAAAATATATTTTATTAATTGTAGGCCACTTTCGAAGGGGAAACCTCCTTTGAGCAAGATCAATACAAAATAACTCTTTGATTCCTTCATTAGCCTCAACACATACTTATATACTAAGTCTAATATAAACAACTATTACTCCCCATGAATGTGGGATAATGCAACATATTAAATGGAGGACTTAACAACTATTATTTACTCCCCATGAATGTGGGATAATAAAACATACTAATGGGACGACTTACAAAGCATATTCATCCGACAAAATATACTAACAAAATAAAGAGGAGGGTTGACGCAGGTTCTTAAATTTTACCTAAAACGCCTTTAGAGTCCAATTTATTTTGACAAATCCAAGCCCATATCTGTAAAGCTCAAATATGTTAAGTATTGTATTCAGGATGAGTGCCTATATTGGATATATCCTCTGGGTATATTGTTTAATTATGGTAAAGAATAAAAATGAAGGGATGGTAACAAATTTCCACAAAGGATCTATGGGGGCCATCATGCATGGAGATACACAACTTAGAAAATACTGAGGGTAAGATATTACTAGCCAAAACTATTTTCTGATGTAAGTACCATAGTCAAGGTATGCATAGAGCACCAATTGTTTGCAAGGAAGCATAAATTAGTGCCTTTCCCCTCAGTCCTATCAAGGTGGAAGAACCTTTCCAATAGTTGGGATTAGATTTTATTGGTGAAACATACCCCACTTTAGTGGTAAACATAGGTGTATCTTAACAACTACTAATTAGTTTAGAAAATGGGTGTAGGCCATCATAACTAGAACAAAAAATGATCAATTTTCTTGAAGAGAATATCTTGTCTAGGTTTGGGTGCCAAGAAAAATTATGACAATTAATGCACATGCCTTCAAATATGTTAAAATAATGATTTTTTGGTCAAAATTACAACATAGAATTAGGACATTCTACCCAATATTATCCACAAGGAAATGGACAAGAAGATTCCTCAAACAAGGGCTTGATCAATATGATCAAGAAGATGTTGTCAAAGAAAAAAAAAGGCTTGGGACACTAACCTAAAATATGCACTATGGGATTATAGGATAAGCACAAAGAGTTCCATAGGAATTCGCTATTCCATCTAGTATATGGAAAATAAGTTATCTTTCCATCCAATTAGGATTGTTAGACATGAAGGTGTTGGAGGAAGTCGTCGAAGAACTAGACAACATAATAATGAGGATATATCAATTGATAGATCTTCAACAACAAAAAAGAGCACAGAAAATATAAGATGCAAGTTCACCAGTGGAAGATGAATGATATCTTTGATAAAAGGGCCTCAGAAAGAAACTTTCCTCTAGGATACCTTATGCTAAAATAGGATGCCAAAAGAGAGGATACATGAAAACATGCAAAGTTTGATAACCTATGGTTAGGGCCATTCCAAATCTCAATTGTCCAAGGCATAAAAATTTACTTCGTTTCTTAATTAGATGGAAAAATATTGGGAAAACCCATGAATGAAAGGATTCTCAAGTGATTCCTACAATACTAGAAGCATGAAAGGAGGACACGACTTTGTAAACTAGTAGTTTATAAGAAAGTTTTTTTTTGTCTTCATAAAAAAAATTCAGTTTTTGTCATTTACTTCCTGTTCTATTATTTTTTTTTACAATAATGGCACACTTCTTGAGAAGCTAATGTTAGGAAAACCACCATCAAAGAAGAAGACTCCATAACCCAAAACTTAAGGAACTACACTACTCTTCTTAGCATATTGCAAGTGACAAGTTGTCCTCATTGGAGCCAATGTTAGTACTACAACTGACCTGCAACAAAATTTGTATTTCTCGCAAAGATTGTGAAAACCCAGAAGCTCATAAGAGTATATTTGAAGAAGTGCCCATATTACTAGAAAGACATTATGAATGTCCTTTAGACAAACCAAGAGGGAGTACTCGCCACTATAATCATAATAATTTAATATGATATGTAATTATTTCTCCAAGTATCGTTCCAAAAAAATCAAGTCAAGATGTTCCAGCAGCAGATTTCTAGATGTCACAAAGAAGGAAAAGAAATGGGCCAAGTGTTGAGGTTAAAGTGTATCCCAAGAGTGAATAAAAACATGACAAGTGGTAGAGTCAGATCGGTCATCGAAGCAACTAAGGTGGAGTTGAAAACATGTTGTTTGCTTTGTAGCCTCGATCGAGAAAGATGATGGAGCAACAAATGGAAAAAACCAATTGGTCATTGGAGGACCTAGATCAGGGTTGAAAATAAGAACGTCGAAGGAAATGTATTGGGGAACCCCACATCGATGATAAGTGTCAGAAGTCGAATAATCATCATATGGCCTACATTAAGGTTGAAAACAAGCACTCCTAATGGAACTCCCGACTGGGGAAGCTCACTATGTTGACAAGTGGAAACAACTGACTAGTCTTTGTATCCACATAAACATTGATACAAACACATCACCAAACTAAACTAGCCTAAAAAACTTTAAGCGAAGATAAAAATGAAAATCGACTAAGTTTCAAGAAGCTTGCAGTAAGGTTCGAGACCCCAAGAATCTTTCAAAAGAATTGGTCCAACAACATATCATAGGTTTACAACTGGGATAAGAATGTGTAAGGTCGATGGAAGGCTCAAAAGACATAGAATGACATCCAATCAAAATGTCGCACATGGCGAGATTTCGGAGGTTTGTATTGGTGTACAAAATATGGGATCACAATGGAAGTCCCAAAAGACACATACTGACAGCTAGTCATAATATGATACATGGTGATATTTTGGAGGTTTGTATCGGTGGGTAAAAATGAAGGCTCGAGTGGAAGTGTTGATAATGGAACCTCATGGGCAATTGGAGACTTGTTTCCTAATGGTTTGTCACTTTGTTTATAATCATTTTCCTATCTTGATGGAAAATATCGGTCGTCGAAAAATCTGTGTCTATGTATAAATATGTGATTTTATATGGATAAGTAAGATAATAAAGACATGAAAACAAGGTCCTGTAGTAATATTTGACTCAACAGGGATGAAAGATGGAAAGGAATTTAGGCAGTTGAGCTTAACTGAATTATGAAGTGGATTGAAGGAAAGGAATTTTTGAAATTAAATAAAAATAGGGAAGTTTCAAGAAAAGGAAAAGGCAGTAACAAGAAATACTCCCTCCTATGTAAAGTGAATTTGAACCTAAATCCAAGGATCTTGCAATTTTGGGGAGGGACTCTTAGAGAGATGAAAGATCAATTTTAGAACACTAGACTAAAGGGATGTTATTTAGGAAAGCAAGCTATAGAGACTCATATATGTGTGTGTGTGTGTGTGTGTGTGAACCTATAATCTTCTCTCTATGATTGTACTCTCCTTCTGTAATCCCAAAACTATTCGTACTTCGATAAATCTCTCCCGACCAATTAAAAGCTTTGAGCATCCTACTTTTGCACCAAATTCATGGTATGAATGTGTATGTGTTTGATTGGTATATTGGGAATAGATATTTCATGTATGTGACCTATTATATATCATGGATTCTTTCTTATGGAATGGTAAATGAAGGTTTCTTTGTTTCTTCACATGAATGCAGTCATAAGTGTCATTATTATGCACTTAATTAAGATTTTGTTTACATCTATTTATAACTACTGAATTTGTAATTGATCAATACATTTCCACCACCAAGAACGTGTAATATTTGTCAGAAAACACCTTTCACATGAATTCATCTATTCAGTTATTTCCCCATCCATCATACATTTCAATCACTTATTAAGCATACACTCTAAAATGCCTCGAGAGAAAATTCCAAATCTGTCCAAAGTCCTTTTCTTTTGCAAAATTTGAAACACAATGAATGTATACTTTGTTAAAATATTAAGCACTAAATCATTAAAACTTGAGCCAATGATTCCCTAGCGTAGTCCCTATCATCCTTGGATCATATGAGGGGATAACAATTTATACAAGCATCGCTGCTCTTATCATTTATATTCACCAATGCTTATATTAATAACATGCACTAGTGCATGTCTACAATATACACATCGGAAAAAAAACCTATCCCACCCAAAATTTAATAGTTATAATGAACATCTACAAAAACCTTCGCTACTAATTGTATAGGTTGCAACATATTTGTTTTTGAATGTTTTTCCCAATCTTTTAATATTAGAAACCTCCATTGCAAGGTGTTTTCCTTGTAGTGATTAGACCAATATCCATTTTTTACTTTTATATTCCCGCCTCCGAGGGTATTAATTCATATAAGTGTTATATGAACCGATAAAAAAACAAAATGATAAATTTGAAAAATTAAGGAAAAAAACTATTTAAAATAAAACATTAGTAAAATATAATTAATAAAACTTTGGATATATTACACAATGTTTTTGAATTATTTCCCCCACGTGCTTTTTATATCCTTTGAACCCTTTTTCTTAAATCTTCACATTTTTCAAAGTCCCTTAGATATTGATATTGTGCACACATAAGAGTTATCGTGTGATGGAGAGCAATATACATCCTGTTGCGACCCATTTAATGTAGTGATGACAAAACTGGTGCCCGTTGGATCTCAAGCAACTTGAGATCCAATAAGCAAAAGGCTTGTTGATGCTACATTAAATGGTTTGCAACAGGCTAAATAATGTTCGCCTCATGTGATGGCAACAAACAATAAGCACTTATATGTGTTCAACGGGTGTGGGGAGAAGGGCCTCCTAAATGATCTATGAGCATTCAACTTGGAGGAAGGGGAATAGAAGGCCCTTATCACCCTTCCTTGCCTCCAAAGAGAAAATTGGTGCTCAAGGGAGGACTAGGGATTCTTGTAGTGGACACCATGTGTAAAGAGAGTGCATGCAACATGAATAATAACGTTCTACTATTTGTAGAGAGTGATAGGCATTGTAGTGCATGTATTATAGGTAGAGGATGATGATGCATATCAACTATAGTGTTACAAAGCTTTACATACATCAAATGGAATGTGACTTAATACTAGACCACTACCCATTACACTTTATTATATATATTAAATTGACTTTAATCTTTTTACAAATGTTTAAAAAAATTATCCACCTTTAAATATATTAAATCTTATCAATATTATATAAACAAATAATAAAATAATAATAATAATAATAATTTTAAAAAAATATTAGTAAAATATAATTAATAAAACGTTGAATATATTGCACAATGTTTTTGAATTAATAAGAAAACCAATACTATTTAAATTTTGCCAAAACCAATAGTCCATGCTTAGGTAGGGAATAATAATAATAAAATAATAAAATGGCAATAGTCCATGCTTGGGTAGGAAATAATAATAATTAAATAATTAAATGGTGCATATGTCTAAACACATGTAGGAGTACCACAAAGGTTGGGTTGGTAAGACTTAGGTGAGGCATTTCAATGATCTTGGTAAGACTTGTATATTTGGTTTATCTTTATAATATATTTATTATTTCGAAAGGATAAGTGATAATGTTACCATAGTTTACATTTAAATTTTGGATATATCTCATTTTTTCTTCTAACTTCTTAAACATTATTTCAAGTATAATGCAACACCTGCGTCTTATATAGTTTGCATTTGAATTTTAGGGATATCTCATTTTTTCTTCTAACCTCTCAGAAACTATGCAAGTATAATCGAACACATGCATCTTATGTAGTCATTATATTATTCTCGATGGTATAACAGTACTAAAGACGCCTTAGTAGGATATGAGTGTATGTAAGTAAATTATAAAATCAAATGGAGTCGATTGTCTTTTCCAACAAAGCTAATTAAGATAAAATGTGTTATTATAAAATGACATAAGTCTCGAGTTATAAGAGGTTATTTAGAGTAAGAAGATTGGTTTTCTTAAAGTCTGTTTTGGAAGTCAGTAAGTCTGTTTCTATTGGATGTCACTATTATATATCCTAAAAGGCATCCTCGAAAGAACATAACGACTTTGCTTCAAATTCTTATGGGTGGGAAGTGGAGATCAGATTGTGTTCCCTGGTTAGATGGAAAATACTTGCTTGTCTCAAGTTGCTAGATGGATATGTACTAGAAAACGTCTTCATTTTCCAAAAGTTTTGGTAGCAAAAACTAGATGGAGGCTCTTATCAACAGAGAGTTTTTGGATAGTGGTGGATGTACAAAAATACATTATGCCATAAACAATGGAAGAATGTGTTAGAAAATTGGTGAAGAAGAGTCAAAATTCCTTGGTGATATGGAAGGTCATCACCAGTTTTTTTCATCTCATTAAAGACAGACTTGGCCGACGAGTCGGAAATGGTACACAAATTCATATAAGGAAGGACACATGGCTTTGATGCCGGAATCAACACATTTTACCCCTCTTATTAATCTAGTAGCTACACCATTAGGGTGTTTGTTGCATGGCTTAGGAAGCAGACCACATGACCACTACAATATGTAACCAAGGATGGAAGGACACCCAACAATTGGGGATTTAAGATGAGGCTATCAAAAGATGGAATAATTATCTAAGAATTTTAAGGACATCTCACATTCGATTAATGAATAGGGATGATGAACACATATGGATCCATGCCCCTCATGGATAATACGCCCCTAAGTTGGGATACTTGCACCTTATTGCAAATTGCAACATAGAGAACTAAAATGGTGGTGGAAAGGACTGTGGAAATCCAAGTGCCCCAAGAAAGATTGTATCTTCTTTTGGTGACTAATTAAAAACAAAGTACCCACTTGGGGCAATATGAAGCATACAAAGATTGAAGGACCGGGATGATCCCCCCTTTGTAGAGACAACAAAGAGATGGTCTTTCATCTCTTTATTACATGCCCATTCACTTTGCTAGTTTGGAAATAATGATCTCAGGATTTGGTAATTGAATGTAGATGGTTTGGGGAAATTTTTGAGGATGCATCAAAAATATGGAGCTCCTCCAAGATGTATCAAAATATAAAATATCTCCCACTAATTGTTTGTTGGGGTATTTGGTTGGCCAGAAACTCCTCTATCTTTCAAGAAAATGTATCCATTCCTGATATAATCGCGGGCTAAGGACTATAAATTCTCTCTCAATTCTTGCAGGAAAAGAATGGTTTTGCAATCCGATATACTTAGGAAGAACAAGTAGATAAATCAAAACCATGGGCATTTTTCGATGGTTCCTCTCAATATAAAAATAAAAATGTGGGGCAGGAATACTCTCTCAGAAAGACCTTTTTTTAAGATCAAGATGGGTCTGGATCAGGCACAAATAACATGCAGAGCTCATGGCACTCAAATTATTATTACTCTTTGCTGAGGAAAAATGATACAATTGACTTCGTACTTTTGGGGACTTGAAGTTTGTTATAAATTGGGTCAATCATGCTCAATAGTGTCACAATATACATTTACTTGCTCTTTATGAAGAAGTAATTCACATCATGGATACTTCTGATATATTCTCTTATCGCCATGTTTACAGGAAGCACAACATGGATGCAGATGGGATGTCTAAGGAAGGTATTCAACTGTTTTATGAGAAATGGGCGATCATTGCTTCACAGAATGTGATATCTATGAATATTATCATAAACCTTTTATAGAAGAGTCGGTCCCTCTCCATTCTCTGTCATAAGGCCCTCTTTTTACACAAATTTCACTTACCAAATAGTACATGATGATTCTCAATTAAATAATACAACGGACTTTATTCATGACATCTACATATAATATTTTGAGCACAATTAGTAGTGCATATGAGATGGTCATTATTCAACATATACATTATGTATATTTTAATGGATATCTTCTTTTTGGACAATGCCTATGAGTTGGGTGAGATTTTGAAATCCACGAGATTCATGTATTCTACATAATGTAATTTTGTTTTTATTATTAAAATTACGTTTTTTCTAAGAAAAAAAGTATGTGTGTGTGTGTTATTATTTTATTAAAAAATATTGTAGTTTAGTTGTACACCATTGTAATACAATTTAAAAAAATGATTGGATTTCTATTATCAAAACATAAATACAAAAAACTCTATTG
The DNA here is from genome assembly GCA_001517045.1 of Pseudotsuga menziesii. NCBI lineage: Eukaryota > Viridiplantae > Streptophyta > Pinopsida > Pinales > Pinaceae > Pseudotsuga > Pseudotsuga menziesii. The sequence continues at coordinate 289,189 of LPNX010284830.1, read as the reverse complement.
TTATTTATCCAAGTTATTTATTCAAAGTCAAGGAAATGATATTACTAGAAAAAAATCTCCCAAAATAAGTACAAATCAACAAAATTTAGAGCATCTTCATAATGGTTTTGAACAACAAATTTATCATAACCATGAATATAAGAAACTTCTGATATGATGTTAAAAGTGTCAACAACATGGCTTTCATCAATTTGAGTATCACAACAAAAAGGAATAGAATATAATTCATCAAAAAATTCTTGTCCTAGAACCTCAATCTCTTCATCATAACGAGGAGCATTCTGTGAAATTTCAAATGATGATGTTGAATGTTCGTGTTTTTCTTCATTACAAGGTTGTTCTTTAACACAACAATGATTTCCAACAGTTTGTTGAAAAAGAGATTGATCTTCAACAGGATTAGCATTCAAATTATTATTAAGACAGTTGAAAGCATTATGAGAATCTTCCAAAATATCTCTGCTGATCTCATCGCTAGAATCATCTTCAACCTGACTTAAAACCAGCAACTTGATTATTGTAATGATCATGGAATTCTTCCTTGACAGCAGAATATAAAAATGTTTCATCTTCATCTTCAACAAATTCTGAAACTACTGCTTCTTCATGACATGTTTTGAATCCTTGATTATACTCATCAGCATGATTTTTTGAATCAGAAATTGTATTATAAAAATCAGCATTCTCACAACAATCTTTAAAAAAGAATTTGACTGAGAACATATACTTACAATGTTTCCGGAAAAATGTGTGGAATTCTTTCAGTGAGGAAATGCTAGCAGTGGAAAGAGAAAAATACCATTCTCATGCATCTCACTTGAGTGAATACATGAACATCTTCATGAGCACATCGTCATGATGTATATTTAACTGAACCATATATTGATGAAATCTGATGAGGTGATCTGAAGGATTATCCTCTTTGCTTTCTCTAAACCGTGGAAGGAAATCTCCCCAAACATCCATAATGGGAACTGGATTCGGAAAACCTAGAACATCTGAGAAATTGAAAGGTGCAAACCTTCGAGCCAGAATGGCTTCCATGGTCTTCAACATCTTGAACCGGTGGAGTCACCAATCAATTTTTCAAGACATATTTTGTTCTTTTTTTTCTTTTGATTGAAGTTCTAAATATGCAAAAGAGGATGCAGACTCTAACTAATCACGAGTAAAAAAAGAAGGAGAAGACTGAGATCTTCGAATTTGTCTAGCTTATTTCAATATTTTCTCTAGATCTAAGACACCCAAATGTAAAGGTGAAGCAAGTTTTCCTCTTGTTCCAATCTTTCTGGTAACCACTGTTTGGTGAGAAATGTAGTCTGAAAAAATTTCTGATTTTGTTCACCTCTCAAAACCAAATCAATAATGATATCCCAAGGAAAATATACTTCACTTTCATCCCCGGCAACAACGCCAAAGATGTTTGTGCTAGAAATTGTTCCTATACTACAAAGGAACAAGCTAGTCCAATCTCAAAACAAAAAGCAAAAATGGAATTGGTTTTTTTGTAATCTTTTGGTTGGAAAGTTCATTTACAAGAAGGTAAACGATCAACAAACTAATACAAGCACTGAATCATGAAATAACATGAAGGATTGAGATATAAACGCATAAAGAATAAATATAAACCATGAACATCATAAGCACAATATTGGTTATGTCCCCAACGCATGAGCATTTACATGAATAAAAACATTAATCAAGAAATGAAGTCATAAGTTGAGTGGTCAAACAGGCCATAAAAAAAATCAATATAGAGGATAAAATGGCTTATATGTATATATAAATCATTCTCAGTCTTCAACACTTACAAGAGAGTTATAAGTATCAGATTAAACATCCATCCAAAATCTTCAGCTCTAAATCCCTTCTTGAAACAAAAATCGAACCCCTACTGCACTAAATTTTTCTCCTTTTATCATTTTACAAATAGAGCACTTTCATAACCATGTTTTATTTCTAATCTCGATACAATTACAATAACTAGTTACAAACTAACTTCAAATCCCTAAAGAGTAATTAACCAAAATAACAAATCGGATTTTGGGGAAATTTGGCGAATTTCTGAAAAATTGGGTCTCAAAGACGCCTCCATATATCTCAATACGGGATACCTGTCCGAAAACAAAGAGAGGTTTCTTTAAAAGAGTCCATGATGAACCAAAAACCTCTCTTGGTTTTTAAAAATTCTTCTCCAATTGATCAGAAGACATGCCAAAAATTTGTGACTAAAACAGTAAATTATTAAATATTTTCAACCCTAAAAAATAGGCTGCAAAAATCAATTCGAATATTTCAAGATGATAATAGATTTTGAAAAACTGAGAGAGGTTTTTGTGAATGAGTCTGTTTTGGAAAAAAACCTCTCTTGGTTTTCCAGAATTCGTTTCCATGACCTCGTAATCTACTCCCAATGATAATGACAAAAACAGAGAAAAACAGAGCATAACTATGCATCTCTTTTTCTTTTTAGGGATTATTTTTCTACTAGCTTCTTCAGGATTTGAATCAGCTATCTTTTCCATTATTTCATATTCAACAATATTCTCATAATCGTCCCCAATCGCGTTCCTTTTCTCTGAAATCCGTAACCCCCAAATTATAACTCATGGCCACTCAAATCGGTGATTTCTTGAATGATAAAATTCAATTGGCTTTACATATGTCATAATTCATCAAACATGTGTCTAGAGTTATTTTTTCATCATTGCATGCAATGGGCCACCTCCCACCATCAATGAACCGTGATTTGCGCTACGGGAATACCTCAACATGACAAATTGAGCAAACACACTCAAAATAGAAGTTAAATCTTGGATATAAGCATTGGAGTGATTTAAATCAGCATTTGAAAACTTTGAAAAGATATATAATACTTAATAAACCAGTCAATAGAAAACTTAAAAAAAAATAAAAACAAATTAAAACAAAAACTATAACCTATAATTTTTTTTAAAAAAAGGCATTTAAAATCATTAAAATTTAAAACAAGCTTAAAATGAGAAGTAAATAAGGAAAATACATTTGAGAAAAAACACACAAAGACTAGGTACAATTTCAGTCTTAACACATTACATATTCAAAATATTAAAAGGTAGGCCCATACATGACATCTTTCATTACCCTAAACTTCAAGTTTGAGATTCCCAAGGAATGTTCTTTCTTATTTCCATTTCTTTTTAGGGGTGTCATTTGCATCCAACCTAGCTTCAAGCATGGAAATGATACGACTTAACAATATGCCACCTTGAGTTTTTGTACATGCAAGAGGATTCAATTCATATGAAAATTGGAGTTCCACTTGTGACCCATTATTAACATCATACGTTTGTGAGACCAGAGAGACAACCAAATCAACCTTCAAATCTAGTTCCATGGGTTTACTTTTCTACAATTGTGTGAAAACCCACATTTCTTCCTTCAAATATTTTAGAAAAATTAGTTGAATTTCAATCTCTACAACATATATGTCCCTTTCTTGAATTTCAATCAACAACTTGTTTTCCCAATTTCCAATGACTCCATTGGAATTCTAAGGCCACTACAAGCTTTCAGTACTCTATAACACTATGCTCACATATCATTACACTCCTCTTAACTTCAACTAAGTTTCTCTAAACACATATTACACTAATTGGCCATAATTATCCAACAACAAGAGGAATTCCAAACGTATGTCTATTAAATATGGCAATGCCAATCTTCTCTATAAAGGTAAATCATTTCTTCATTATACCCTTAAATGAATTACAAACACAAACCCTTGAACTTGTACATCCAATACTGATCTAGATGGAGATCGGTGGCCACCCACCTATTCCACTGGCTCAAAACAATTGTCCATTGTGGCAGTTTCCTAGTTATTTTTCTACGGTTTTTTGGGTCCCAAACTTTTGGAGTTGTTTTGAGGCCCTAAACAACGTTTTTTGGAAATTCAGGTGGCCAAATGGTTTCCAACATCATACATTTGGTCACAGTTGAAAGTTGTAAATCTCATATAGATCTTTCCAATGAGCTATCAAATGCCCAAATCGGAGATCGTATGAAAAGTTATGACCCCGGGAAGTTGACTATTCAACTTACCACCTTGGGGCCACAAACTTTATGATGGATCATCTTCTAGGGTTATGTTTTGGAATTTTACGATTCTCATCGTCGTCCTTATTATAAATAGGCCCCTTTGGCCTCATTTTGTATTAAGCTTAGCAGGGATGAGCGTAGCATCCACATCTCTTCTTAGAGATAGCTACCACCATTATACCAATTGTATTACAGTCTGTTTTGTTTTCGCCATTTAATAGAATATGTGTTTATTGTATCTATGCTTTCATTGAAAAATGTCTATGTTTATGATTATGTATATGTTCTTTCATTTCGATCACACATAAATCCAGATCAATGGTATCAAAGCAATATGCTCTTTGATTCTTTCTCAGTGCATGTCCCCAAAGAGGTTAGGATATAATGAGTTTGGTATAGAAGTAGTTTCACTTGATCACTCTCGCTGCCCCAAATGACCTCCCATGGCAGAAGAAAAGAGAGACGATGAAGCAGGATTTCCTATCAAGTCGTTGATCGAAGAAGCCCTCGAGTGACAAAGGAATGAGATGATGGATAGTTTCGCCCAAATCCTTCTACAAATACCGGCAGCAGCAAGTGCATCTTCAATGAGCAATCAGTTCGGGGATGAAACTCCCTTTAAGGTATAAGTTAACTTGATATTCCTTTATTTGAAGGCCAAATCGATGCAGATGCGATAGATAATTCGTTGAATTTTCTAGAAGGGTATTTATTTGTCCACAATTTCTCCGACAGGGAAAAGATCACCTTTGCTCTCCTTAAGGCAGTCCCCCATGCCCAAAATTGGTGGGGTACTTATTGGGAGCAAAACTCGTCAAATGATTCTGGAATGTTTGAGGAAAATCCCACTTGGGCCTCTTTTGTAGATGTTGTCAAGGAACAATATTACCCTCTAGGAAACTATGATGACCAGTACACCAAATGGACCATTCTACGTCAAGAGAGGGACCAGACGGTGTCGGAGTATACCAAAAAATTTCATACCTTGCGCACAAAGCTGGGTATCAATGAATCCAAGTGGAACCTAATACTAGAATATATATCGTAATGGTCTACATCGGTACATCCGAACTGAGATGGACTTCCTCGATATATCTTCACTTGGATCTGCTATCGGTATGTTGTCAAAATCGAGGAGAAATTTCGACAAAAGAACAAGTGAGACTCTGGACCTGTGAATCCACCGCAAAAGCAAGGCAAGGGAAACCCTGGCCCGCAGAACACAGGAAAAGGGAAGGGAAACCATTCCTTGCCACAAAAAAAGAAGGGGGATGGAAAGACAAAGAAGGACACTAGGAAGTGGTGTGAATTTCATAAAATCCCTTGGCACAACACTGATGCATGTTTCTCAAAGAATTCATTGGTGGCCAAGATCAAATCTTTAGAATCAGATCTTGATTCCGATTCCGAACCCAATGCCACGGCCGCAGACAATGGGAAGCGGATCATTGATGCAGACCCCACTTCCACAGTTACTACTGCACAGATTCAAATAGAGGATCCCTAAGAGTCAGAGGCAAAGAAGCGCCTCTTCCACTCACAGATGTGGGTGAAGGGAACACCTCTACAATTTTGTTGTTGATAACAATAGACAAAATAACCTAATCTTAGCATAAGTCGTCAAGAGATTAGAGCTTTCGACAACACCACACCGATAACCCTAAAACATCGATTGGCTAAGACAAGGACGAGGTATCCGCATTACTCAACAATGCGTCCTACCATATGGAATCGATCCTTTCAAAGATGAGGTATTGTTTGATGTGGCCCCACTTGAAGTCTGTGATGTTCTTTTAGGACAACCATATATGTGGAAGCGTCATTATGTATATAAGTCATGACCTCGCAGTGTCATTGTTACTTTGGGAAGAAAACTCTATCGGATAACAGAGACATTTGCACCTAACACGGCCTCACAAGGTAGGAAGATAAGCTCCCACATCAGAAAATAATTCCTCTTCACAATTGTGTCTGAAGGAGAACATCAGATCACCTCCACACCCTCTGCACAGGGCATCTATGCTCATCGGACACAAGAAGAAAATAAAGGCATTGTTTCCCCATCCATTCGAGTACCTCCACGATGCAAGGCCACGCATTCAAGGTGCTCCTCCAAAAATAAATCATCCATACAACAATTACAGCCCCCTCGAGATGTCAAATAAAGGAAGCCTCTTCACCTCAGCAAATGTCACACCAGGAGATCATCTCACCACACAGTTTGAGATATGATAAGGATTTGATGCAATGGAGACCACTGCTTCATAAGGAGGGAGGATTGATCCAGATGGAGATCAGTGGCCACCCACTTGTTCCACTAGCTCAAAACAAAACAATTGTCCATTGTGGCAGTCTCCTAGTTATTTTTCTACGTTTTTTTAGTTCCCAAACTTCTAGGGATGTTTTGAGGCCCTAAATGACATTTTTTGGAAATTCGAGTGGCCCAATAATTTTCAACAACATATATGTAGTCTTAGTCAAAAGTTGTAAATCTTGGATAGAAAATTTCCAATGAGCTATTGAACGCCCAAATCAGAGATCGTATGTAAAAGTTATGACCTGAGGAAGTTGACTAGTCAACTTACCACCTTAGGGCCGCAAACTTTATGACGTATCATCTTCTAGGGTTATGTTTTGGACTTTTGGGGTTCTCTCCCTCGTCCTTATTATAAATAGGCCCCTTTGGCCTCATTTTGTATTAAGCTTGGCATGAATGAGCGTAGCAACCACATCTCTTCTCAGAGATAGCTACCACCATTCTAGCAATTGTATTACAATCTGTTCTATTTCCGCCATTTAATAAAATATGTGTTTACTATATCTCTGTTTTCATTACAAAATGTATGTGTTTATGATTATGTATATGTTCTTCATTTCATTCAGACATAAATCTAGATCAATTACAAAGGGTGTTTGATGTAAAAATAGAATTCAGTACCACTAATAACACCAATAAACCACACTTCAAGTTGGGCCAAAAACTACATTCATTATAGAGACAAATAATCATGTCACTAAAATGCATTAGCATTGAAGAGAAGCATCTAGAATTTGGAGGTGTAATGTTATGCCCCAACAAGCTTAAATGCAAGTAATTATCATGGGAGGGAGAGAAGATAAACACCCTGCTTTTATCTTAAAGTATTCTCAGCATATGTAGTTCCCTGTCTTTGTTATAGTCAACTAAGAATAGTAAACCTAGCATGAATTAAGCGAAATAAGCGAAATACTAAGATAATATAATATTTTGAGATGGTATTTTACTATGGGATTAGAGACAGTTTTTAACGCTTAGGCCTATGCCCCTCACCAAGTAGGAAATAATTGTATATTATGTTTTTATTCTTTTTCATTTAGAGGGTCAATATTATCGAAAGTTAAAATAAAAAAGAAAGAAAAGACATGATGGGATATTTTGTTATAAAGATAGTAAATATGGACCTCTACCTTACTCAATAGATCTCCAATGCTTCCCCTTAGTATTAGAATTTGTTTTTTAATTCATCACCATCTCAATTCTAACATTAACCAAAATTTTTGAATCAATATTATGAAAGTGCAAGACTCGGAAGAGATCAAATTTGATTAAATCCTTAACCTTTGTTTTTATACAATAAATTAGTCTTGATATAGATGGATTTCGAAACAACACTTGTTGGTTAGAAGCCTACCAATTATTTATGTGTCACATTACCATTGGTTCCCCATCCCATGGGGATTTAAAGAACTTTGTAAACAACTAATGTCGTTGTTAGTTGCTATTCTCAAATTTCATACCAAATTTTTGTTCACATTCCCTAAAATATCATAAATAATCCCCCTAAACTTATCATTCTTATGCCAAATATATATCTAACTTTTGTTCTGTTAAAATATAAAATAAAATTGAGTACATTTACAAGTAAATGTCTATTGGTTTACAAAATATATATTATTCCTCTCGTATATAAGTAACTTTGGTTCCCCATCCCATGAAAATTTAAAGAACTTTGTAAACCACCAATGCCATTGTCAGTTGTGATTCTCAAATATATGCAAAGTCCTTTTTTTTCACACTTCCTCATAAGCAATCTCCCTAAACTTATTATCCTTATGCTAAATATATATCTAACTTTGGTTCTCTTAAAATATCAAAGTAAAATTGAGTACATTTACTTGTAAATGTCTTCTTTATTTTTAAAATTAACATGGTTCACAAAATATATATTATTTGTCTCATATAAGTAACTTTAGTGGTGATATAACTTGATTGACCATAGAACTTCAATCTTCCCATTTTAATTATGATGTATATTAAAAATGAAATAAAGTGATTGATAGATAGATCACTACTCCACTATGCGATAAAAGTGTAATGGTTATATTATGTGATAAAAGTGTGATCGTTAAAGATTTATAATGCATTATTAACAATTATTTAGAAAATAATTTCCAATGAGAGAGAATGCACCTTACTGCTTATCACCTAATATAAAATATAAAATTAGTTGTAATGTGCCTAATTTAAATAAGTTGACTATTTGAAAATATACCACCTACAGAGGATACTTTTGAATCATCACACCATTTATTAACAATATTGATCCAATACAACCTTTTCATATCACCTGCTAATACTAATATGGGGTGGGTATTTTTTATATCAAATTACTTGTTAGCAATAAGTACATTTGTTCTCCTATTTTTCTAATGTGAAAAAACTCCATGAGCTCGTCTTTAAAAATTAATAACTTAGCATATCTGTCTTTATATATGGAGGGTACCTTTCATTATTAGGAGATGATTCCTTGAGCACTTTTACCGGGGAAGGGAGAGCAGGGTTGAGAGCTATATAAATATAATGTTGGGAAAATTATGTTGGTGAGTTATATAAAGGTTTGATAACTTATGAGGATTATGCTGAGAAGGGATATCTTAAACATGGTTTTGATATTTTATGATTGTGATACTATGTAAAAGACTATTATTAAAAGAATATATAATTTAACTTTATTTGTACTATTTAAGTGTCATTATACATGCAAAACATTTGATCACATCCGTCTTGGTTTTAGAACGTAGTAAATATGACTATATACAGCATAAATAAAGAACAATAAAGCAAATTATAACATCATGCACAAGATAGACACCATGATTTATCGTAGAAACCTTTTAACTAGGTAAAACCAACAAAAGATCTTCATTATGTCCCTTGGACAAATTCGACCCAATGAATGGTCAAGCATGGCTATACTGCCTCAAGTGCCCTTGACCGTCAATGAGAATTCTAGAAATTATAGAACGGACTTTGACCAACCACTTTATAGGCTCACATCACAAAAATACCATGGGCATATCTCCCAATACCATAGGTCCATAACAAAAATAACTAAAGTCAGTTAACATGCTCTTTGACTGAGTTAAGATTAACCTAGAATCCCCCACCCCTTAAACTTGACTTGGGAATGACAAAATTCCCCTCCAAGTTTTTAAATAGAGAATATTACATTCTTCCCTACCATTCAAATAACAAGTGGGTATGCATTCCTTTATTGGTCTTACAACCATATTCCCATTTACAATTATTACAAATCCATTAATGAAACATTTCTTTACAAAAAATACATGAGCATTACTTTCTCATACAACAATAAACCAAGCACTATTGAACTGAGTACTTGAATTATGCTTCCCAATCGACTACCCATTCGACCTGTATGCATAATCAATTGCAGACTTCACTGTTTACTCTCATCAATCTCTCTTCCTGGTCGACTATAGAATACACCATCTACTCAGTTGATTTGTCTTCATGCTGCTCTCATAATTTCCTCGGTTGTTTCTAGCAGGTTTTCTTTGATCACATCTGCATCTACATCAGGAATCAAAGCAATTTCTAATAGAGTCTAACCCTTAGCAACACATGCATTCCTTCGAATCAAAAGCAACTCTATTGTGTATTCGATCAATTGACTAGTCGACTACACTATTAATATTAACAGTGACTGCTCAGTTGACTCAAGTTTGACCACCTAGTCGACCTTTTGTGACTCCTCAGTTGATATTGACCTTGATTGTATTGATATTGAAGCATCTATTAGCCTTGATTTATCCACAATACACAGTCAAGCTCATTGACCATATCCTCAGTCCACCATATGCTCTGTTGACTATATCCTCAGTCCACCATACACTCAGTTGACCAACTTGGTTAACCACTTTACCGTCAACGATCCAACGACATGTCGACCACTAGTTGATTTGTATTCCCATCGACCCTTATTCGATTCATCTACTCTAACTGTGATATACCATGACTCCAACTGCTCCATCGACTACACAGAGTTAACCATCTATGACTCTTATCATCTTCAACCACTTCAATCACAAATCTCTTTCTTAACATTCAAACCTTCTAAAGCATTCCATACAACCTGAAATTGGATCATGCATACCACGATTCGTTTCTTCCAATCATTGACTTCATGTCATTTTTCAATTTATGAAAACATAACACAGACAAAAAATGAACATTTTTTTCCTTGGGGGCTCCCACCCCTAAACCCTCACAAAACTTTAGGATGAGGGGGGTGTTACAATGAACACTCCTTTGCTTGATCCAGTTGTTTAGTCTTATATTCAAATTTATCCTCAAAGAACTGAGAATACCCATAAATGTACATGATCCAATCTTCTAGTGGGACACAAATCTATCTACTCGGACTCCATGTTTGCAAACCTCAGTTTCGACACTTTTGTTGCTTCTTAGGCCAACCCATCACACTAATGGATCCACCCACAATGATTCACACTCCACCTTACCCATCCAAGAGACTAAAAATAATTATTCAATTGATCTCGCATAACAACAACTCAATCTACCTTCTAACATGTAGATCCAAGTAACACGAACTTGATCAAACTACTCTCAATGGAGAGTCAGTGTCTACCAAATGTTGGTTCTAGAATGCAACAAACATAATTATAAACAATAGAAATAAAGAATAATAAAGAATACCATGACATCATGCCCAAGATAGGCACCATGATTTATCCTAGAAACCCCTTAATCAGGTAAAACCAATATAAAATATTCATTATGTCCCTTAGCCAAATCTGGCCAAGGCATAGCCCACCTTGGCTCTACCACCACGAGTACCCTCGAACATTAATGGGAGTTATAGACATTATACAATGGAGTTCGACCAACCTCTTTATATACTTACATCACAATAATACCATGGGTGGATCTCCCAATACCATGGGCCCATAATAAGAATAACCAAAGTTGGTTAACTTTCTTTATGACCGAGTCAAAATTAACCCAACAATTCACCCTAATTTTTTAAGAAATGGGGTCCCCTCCCTTATCAAGAGCACATAAAACAATATTTCCTCCATATCTTAGTAATTCAAAACATATAAATAGTGGACAAAAAATATCAATAATAAGTCAGGATCATTTCATATAATTAT
>LPNX010284830.1:255821-277325 GCA_001517045.1 Pseudotsuga menziesii | reverse complement strand
TATATATAACAAAATCGACATATATAAATTACACGAAATTTAACCAATTTAAATAAATTGTTTATTTGAAAAAATTGTAACGATGAAATGTTAATTTTGAATCACCATACAAACACCATTTTTCAAGAAGAAAATAGTAGTTCCTTGGTATTCATAGAATCAAAGGTAACCATGTATATCACAAATAGGTCAAAGTATCCAAAAAAACTAGAACTGTATGTATATCAAAGCATAGATCATGATAATAAAAACCATGAGGGCATGCCCTTTACATATCAAGTTTATCTAAAAACAAGATAATTACATTCTGTCCAGAAATTCAAAAAATAAAAAGTCTATGATTGGGTTCCTTATAGACTACTAAGTCTAAGATGACTCAACAAAAAACCTGTAATGTTCCTTCAAAGATCCTCTTATCTTCGAGAAACTCTTCGATTTCTAAGTATCCCAATCCGATGTGTAAAGCCTCCTTAGATAAAGTATCAATGCTCATATTGTGTTCCCTATAAAGGTGCAGGAAGCACAAATTAATGAAAGAATTCCTCAATTCATCAATTTGGCTACACCACTGATCCAAATCCAGTACCTGCATAAGAGAGATGTGGTTTGACCAATCAATGATCACCCTTGAGTCTCCAAAAATGTTTAAGCTAGGAAGCCCCGTATAGGAAGCAAAAAAGAGTAGGCCCCAGAGCGCTAATAATTCAACATGAATATTTGTGCTTCTACCACATCTGAGCTTCAACTTAAGAAATTAGTACTCGTTGATGTATAAAATGCAACCTCGACCTCCTATATGTTGATCCACTGCTCCATCAAAAAAACTAGAAACATAGATTAAAGAAGAAACTTCTCCAATATACCTATAGAGCTTACACCATAGCACCACTGGATAATCATTAAATAACCCAATAATACTTGAACAAACCCTTCTAACATCTAGTCTCCTTCCCTCAAAGACCTTCCCTCAAAACCCTCTCATTCTGGCTAGCCACATGATACCATCACCATACTAATTATCCACATGACTATCCAATATAACATTTTTTTAAATGTTCCCCACTAATATGGTGCGAGTCTTTTTCATAAAAAAAACTTCTAAGTTATAAGAACATACGTTCCCCACTTCTCTGTGTGAAAAGATTCATGACTTGTTTTTAACGATGATTAACTTAAAGTAGTTTTGGCTTTATAGATAAAGGGCATTGTTTTAACGGTTACGTTGATGATTCCTTGAACTATTGGATTTTCTCAATTTGAATCTTTCTCATTTTATCCTTTACTCATATTTTTTCTATCACCTTGACATTGTAAAGGGGGAGAAGGGTTGTTAGCTACGTCAAAGTTGCACTGAAAATAATGATATCGGAAGGTTATGATAATTTATGAGGGTTATTTGGATGGGGATGTTAAGTTGGTGAATGGGTATCTACGGAGCCTTTCCTATGTGTTCCATGTGGTTCACATTTAAGGCATGATGTGGTTCACATTTAAGACATTTTTCATGCAATTAAATGTTGTTAGGAATTCGAAGCCCTTGGATTTATTGTTTTTTTTTGTGGTTAAGTAAGTTGTCTTAATTACAGGTATTGTGCTTATGATGTTAGTCTATTGTAGACTAATTGTGTATATGATGGATTTTAATGTGAACAACAAGTTGGAATGTTGTTGCATTAAAAAACACTGCAAACATAAAGTTGTTGGTGTTCGTTGGTGGTGCAGAGTTGGACAGATTTTTTTGCAGATGTTTTCTTTTGAGGCGGGCATCTGCTACATTCTTTTTGTATCCTATGGTTCCCAGATCGCTCACACTCCTTTTCTTGTCCAAAATTGGTGCAATTATGTGTCTTCTCTTCCTACCCAGGCTTCGAAGATGTCCAGACGATTGAGGGACACTCCACAAAGGACAAGCAGGGGATGTGGTGGCAGTGAACACAAAGGTTTCAATGATTCTTTTGACAGTGGATATGATAACTCAATCCCAGGTCACATGCGCATTTTATTGGATGACTGAGAGGAGGATATGGTGATTCAACAACTGATAGGTAGATGTGCATGGGCTCATCGACGGAATTATTAGCAGGTCAGGAATACATTAGCTTGGATTCTTACATAGGCCAAAGAGCATAATGAGGACAACAACCCTCAGTCCTCTCCTTCTCCTTCCTCCGTTGCACATGCTTATTTCTCACCTTCTCCTTCGTTGGTCTCCAAACCAATGGATGTTCTTATTGGCAACCAAGCGGAGGAGGATGCTAGGAACGAAAATTTGGACGAGCCTACTTTTGAATTGGTCAGAACCGATATTGCTTGCACCAACTGTTACAAGAGGAGGAAGGTGGAGAGGAGTGGCCAAATCAATCTCGACTCTTATAGGAAAACACATCCTCTACTGACCAAAGAGATCGTGGATGATTCTTCAGACTCAATTGCGTATAGATACCCCATTAAGGATGAGAAGCATGACATTGCAGAAATAGGATGCAACACCAAGTAATATGCAGAGTCTTCACAACCTTTATTTTCTCAAATTTTCAAGTTTTCTCGTTTTTATGTCTTTTATTGTTGGTATTTTTTACAATCTTGTCTCTATAGCCCTGAATGGATTTTTTTATCAAAAGTATTTCAAGGTTTTGTATCCATCCATAAATATTTTCAACACTTTTTGAACATTTTTAAAAAGAGGACAATACATGACAAACTTGAGATAGGCAAGTATGTGTGGGTAGTCAGTCTTAAGCTTTGTATTAACCTTACTAGCTCTATAGTAACTAACTCTTAATAACACTTGTGCTGTCACTTTATTTTATGTATAAAGATATAATTTTGACATAAAATAAAATATATATATTATGAAAATTACATCAAAATTATATATTTATAAAAGATAAAATTTTAGACATAATTTTGATATCAATATAATTGTGATGACATTTTAAAAGATCATTGTTATAACAATTTATAATCAAACTAAATTGTAGTATTTGAAAGTATTCATATATATGTTCTTATATACTTAAATTTAAAATATAATTATACATAAAATAATATTAATAATTAAAAGTCATCACCTTTTCATATAATTATTAATTTTTAATAACAATTTACATAATTTATAAATTATTATACATCTTTTTAATTTTATTTTCTATTTTTCAATATTAATATATAACATAAATATAAAAGAATCACTTCATATGTAATTATATATAATTAAAAATGAGGTAACTTAATCCATGGACAATCTTTGCCTAATATTTTCACCTCAAAGTCAAAACAATTTGGTCTAACATGTTCACATTTCCACTTCATATAATTTGGTAGGTGGTGTTATTTTTTTAATGTTAATATAAAATAAAAATTTACTTTAGAGTTATTATGTTTTTTTTTCAATATTAATATATAACATAAAAGAATATGTAGCTATCATTACACCAATATTATTACAAATTATAAAATATAAATAAATAATTTCATAAATGGACTAAACAACATCTTATTTTAACTTATACCTATTATTTTTTTTTAATAAAAGCCAAATTTTTAAGACTAAATCATGTTTACAAATGAATTGAAATTTAACATTCATTGTTTCATGCATTAAATTTAAGGTAAACCTTCGTACATAAAATTTAAAGCACTCAACCTTTAATTTATTGTTTAGGTTAAACTAAACAAAAGTTAAAAATGAAAATGATTTTATTATAAAATATCCTATTTCCACTTACATTAAAACACAATTCCAAAATATTACATTTTAGTTTCATTAACATTAACCCCACACACACACATAAGAGATACACTAATTACATAAAGTTTAAAGCACTTAACCTCTAATTCATTGTCTATGTGAGACCACAAAAAGTTAAAAATGAAAATCATTTTCTCATAAAATATCCTACTTCCACTTACATTAAAGCATAATTCCAAAATATTACAATTTGTTAACCTTTCTAATGTGATAGACATAAGTTAGTTTCACTAACATTAACCACCACCACCATTATATATATATAAATATACACTAATTAAACAAAAAAACACTAGTAACTTGTTCACTAACCCTTAAGTACAATTTTTTTCTCATGGTTTTCCTTCCAAAGCTATCCATAAATAACTTTCAAAATTAGCATAAAATTTGAGGCCCAGTTACTTGGCTAAAATTTTGGAAGTAGTCTACACATGTTACATGCAAATATTTCATCTTGCAAGAATTGCATAGATATCACTTGTTGAAATTGCATATCAATATGTAATAAAGGTATTTGAGGGGGCTCAATCCATTTATGTATTAAAAAATACAATAATAATAAAAAGTAATATGTCTGTATTATAACTTGTTGAAGACAAAAATTAATATAGCCAAGATAAGAACAAATTTGGAGTTTCATAGCCTAAAACACCATAGGTGGAAAGGATTTGTCATCTTATAACACTATGAGTATACCCACATTTGAATGTAGATAGCTTCCATAATCTTTGCTAGAATACATACCTTCCTAATCTTCTAACATCTCAATACTATGGTGACCTACAAACACTTATTTCTAAGTTTTTTGAACATCTCCAGAAAATTTTACAGCAAATTAAATAATTCATTTCTTCACTCTTTAAGCTTTATATATAAAAGTTGGTCTCACTAAACTTTTTTTTTCAATGCTTTAAGATGGTGACCCTGAAATTTGTCAAATAACAGGTCGACCTGAACTCACTAAACATTAACCATCATGATCATGATCACAGTCACCGTCGCAGCCACCGCGGCCATCGCCATCGCCATCACCATCACCATCACCATCACCATCACCAATATAACTTAATTTACCACTTCTTCAATAAAACTTCGCTCAGAAACTCCCCAAAGACATTGTTCTTACTTACTTTGCCCAATCGATGGGTTTGTCCACAATTACCTAATGAAGTTTAAAAATATATACCGTGACCTTCGCGGCCATGTGCCAGAGAGACGTGCGACAGGCACTTTGAACGTTGAAGCGTGTAACCATTGCAGTTGTTGGGAAAGGAAAGGAGATATTCAACACCAAATCCTGTGGACCCATGCTTATATATATATAAAAACGACATTATTATTAACGTAATGAAGCTGTACTATTGCTTCCGTGTGACGTCTCTGTGTGTACTACGCTGATGGACTTCCTGTACTGCTACTCGTGGAGGAGTACTAGCACATTTTACAACCTGCTATTACAAAAGAAGAACCTGAACCTGAGCCTGCTCATAAATGGATATTCATTTGAATGGCCTGTTCTTAATCTAACTGGTATCGAAAGAATGCCGGAGCAAGCTGCTGTTACTGCTAGCCGTGGCAACCACATCATTGAGTATCGAAAGAATGCCGGAGCAAGCTGCTGTTACTGCTAGCCGTGGCAACCACATCATTGAGTGCAGCGTTGACGATAAACAAATCCTCCAATGGATTTGAATATAACTATATCTGTGGGATGCCATGGATATTGTTAACTCTGCACTCAATAGTATGTTTGCCAATGGCTCCATTTATTATCCTCTTCTCTTCTCAGTCATAAATATAACATTCCAGCTGCCATTACTGGACTGCAGGAACAGGTTAGAGATTTGCTTCTTTGTCTGAAACTTTGGCAGTGTTATTTTATGTCTGTAGGTTTAAATCAGGCATGGAGTTTTGATGGTCTCAATGGTATTTTGAAGAGATGGTTTTTTCATTATTTGTTTCCATTGTTTATCATATAGTTGAATTCATTCGTTATTTGTTTCCTCTGTTTTGATCATATAGTTGAATTCAGAGTTGTCTAACATGGATAAGGTGAATTTTCATAATGAGATCAGGGTTGTCAGCTTGAATAAGGCAAATTCTCTGGCAGGATGTGATGTTCATATGCGCTTAGTAATCAAACTCTTTTTTTTTCAATTGCAGTATATTTCATGAATGAGTTACTTTCTTTTCTTTCTGTGATTTTAGTTTTATATGATTACAATGCTATGATGTTCAAATGCTCTCAGTAATATTTTTCTTTTTTCCTTTAGAATAAATTTCATAAAATGAGTTTCTTTCTTCATGTGGTTTTAGTTATATGTTCTGGATGCATGGACCTTTATGGATATCAAACTGACATACCTTCCCAAATATACGGGAAAACCCCATAACCCAAGTTTACCCTTTCAAAATAGACGGAAAAACCTATAAACCAGGTTTAAGAGTTATATTATATTGATCACATATTTTGTAAAAAAACATATAAACCAAGTTTACGAGTTATGTTATACTGATCACATATCCATAGAATGGATAGAAACCAACTTACCCTTTTCAAATATTAGGAAAAAGCTTATAATCCAAGTTGATGAATTACATTATATTAATCATATATGCAAACAGCTTTATCAGAACCGGTTGAAAGTTTAGGCATGACACGATACTGATTACATATGCAAAGAGCTTTAGCAGAAGATATTGAGATTAATCTGCTTTAGTGCTTTTGGATTCTCCTTTATATTGAGTGTGGCAAATCTTTGGAATAATGGGTGAATCAACCAAATTTATGTTTGGAGAAAAATTAAAATTATTGTGTCAAGGTGATTTGAAGATATATATATTTTTTAACAAAAACTGAAAAAGGATTTTATAAACAGGCTATGCACAGCCATTCAGTACAGATCAAAACGAGGAAGGATAATCCTGCAGATCAAAGGTGGAGCACTGTAGGCTGAACCTAGAAGTTGTCCAAAAAATTGCATACAAAGTTCTTCCATAATAACTAACAGCTCGGGCAGTATATACCCTTATATATTGCTTACATAATAAGAGACAAAAAAAACATGTATCCATAATAAAAAGAACCAGATTACAGGTTGCCTCTGAAGTGTTTTGGCTGCACAACTGATTCTTCCTCCATTGGACGCTCCGCTTCGACAATTGCTCCATTGACCTTGCTTCCCTGGTTCATGGTGATGAAACGCTCAAGATCTTCCTGGATCCTATCCACTTTTCCCATCATCTCTCGCAAGGTGCTTTCATTGTCATCGATCCGGGAATCATGGTTACTGATTTGTAATGAAGTGTAACTCACAATTTCCCCCATACTTTTGATTTCCCGAGCTACCTCCTTGTTTTCCATGACTCCTATGGCTACCATATCATACAAGCGCCGAAGATTTTTCTTAATGTCTTGAATACCTGCGTTATCCCCAGCTTGAGCCATCCTGCCAGAATATACAGAGATTTCTAGGCAAGCGAACTAACTGTACAATGGGTCAGCAATTAGAGTGATGTTCGTAATTTCGAGCACGGGAGAGTTAAGAAAGTGACTCAGCACTGAGAGTTCTTGCTGAAGCACCGAACTCCCCTGTCTGTCAGGGAAAACCAGCGTTCCCACAGAGCCTTCCTGCCACCCGGAGTAGAGGCAACCTAAGACTCGGTGCAGGCTGCTAGAGTGAGTGGAATTTATGCCAAATCCAGTGCCTAAAGGCCATGACGCAGAAGAGAAATTACAATGGCAGTTGGAGAAGGCTGCAAGAGCAAGCCTCTCCTTCACAAATGAGTGAGTGAGGGGGAGAGCCTGCCAAGGGATGCCTTGCAGCCTGCCTCCTTCAATACCAGTCACCACCTCCTGGAGAATTCGCAGCTTGTCGTGAGAACCAGACTGTTTCGAAGCCGAGAATGAATACATGGCATTGCAATGGAGTGGCATAAGGAGAGGGCCGGAGATAGAGCAAGCGTGCGGGGGAGGATAGCAATAAACCCACATCCTAAGAGTTTTAATGCTTGGAGAGCTCGAGGTGAAAGGAGGACAGACTATAGTCCACGTGGCCAAGGGATAGATGCTGAGAGGACGAGCGATTAAATGCTAGGAGCCGTCAAAAATTGAGTGGAGGCCAGCTACGAAGGGGAGTGGTAGATCGGAGGGGGGGAATAAGGAGGGGGGAAAGAGGATTAGGAGAATGGGGAGGGGATAAGGTAGAAGGGGGAGAAAAAAGGAGGGATAAGGGGAAAATGACAAGGGGGGAGGGAAAAAAATGGAAAGAGAAGGAGAAGGAGGGGGGGGGGGGAGGAATTTTTGTTGAATTGAGGGAGGGTTAAGTGCTTCATTAAGAAATTTCAAGTAGTGGTTGGACGAAGGGGATGCTTCCAGCGCCGCATTAAGGAATGGGTTTGAGAATGGGCTGGGCTCCATCCTGACTGTAGTGCCCTTGCGGGAGGGAGGCTCCCACATTGGCCATACTGTCTGCTGTTGTATTGTTTTTCCGAAGGATGTGATAAATCTCATAGGAGTTGGCCATGAGAAGCTTGGCTTTTCCATATAACCGACGACATTTGATAGCTCATGTAGGATATCCATTGACCAATTTGTAGATGACGTGCCTTGAGTCCCCAAATATCAAAACCTTGCGAAGCTTCTTAGTGTTTAATAGGTGAAGGCCCTGGATAAGGGCCAACCACTCCACTTCGTTATTGGTTCTTCTACCAAGCCCCCAGGCAAAGGTCTGTTCTACATATCCTTCGGGATTCAAGAGAATCCCCCCGCGCCTGCCACCCCTTGATTTGAAGATATTGCTAAGAAAGTGAAATATCATTTAAATGATATTCAATATTCTAGTTATAACTTATAATATAAATTGTATTTTTTTTATTTAATAGAATTAAAAGTATATTCACCAAATTAATTTGTCCAAACAAGTTTTGATTATAACAGAATCAATCACCCAAATGTTCAAAACAATTTTTATCAAAATACAGAGATATACTCAATATTATACATGATAAGCTAACAATCAAAACTAAAATAGTCATAGCAAGAAAACCAAGTAAAAGTATGGCACCAACTTCAAGTCCATCAGGACCAAAAGTAAATTGATCTAACATGCTCTATCTCTACCATGCTATCTATTTGCTCTTCCTAAATGAGATAGCCTTCAGTCTCTGATAATACCTCCTTAGAAAGAAAATCAACCACATAATTCAATTCTCTGAAAATGGAATCCAACAATTTCGTCCTCCAAAACCACTAATGAAGTCCCATAATTATTCCAAAACCACTCATGAAGTCCCATAAAGTGCAGAGTACACACTTCCTTAGCCCAATTAACTATGACTAAGGAATCACTATATATCTTAAGAAAATCAATTCCCAATATGAAAGCAAAGTTTGCCAAGCACCGTATTGCTAAAAGTTTTAATTTGAAGGAATATTCTTTGTTTATTTGTAAAAAAGATGTAAAAAAGATGCCAGTAACACATTTGCCACCTTGGTTGCTCCATCAACATATCCATTTGTGCCTATAAAAGAAAAGTGGGATCTCACCAATTTAGGTCTTTTATCATATAATTTATAATGTTTAATTGTTATATTATATTTTTTTCAAATTATTAATGTTTTAATAAATTTAAAATTAAGATATCAAGTGTATATGTAAGATCTAAGTAAGTTGAATAGACTAACTCAAGTGATTAAATACTGTAAGTTGTGAGTAGATCTGATTAGCTTTAGTTTATGAACCACAAACTAAAAACATGTAAAATTTAAAATTTTTAAAATGAAATATATATATATATATATATATATATATATATATATGAAAATGTATATATTTAAACGATTATTTTTTCATAAAATTATCATATATGTGTACTATTTTATTAGTTAAATTGTGACATTTTTTCCATAAAATTATTATGTGTATATGTTCTATGCAGAGATTAGTTAGTTTGTTTTGTTAGAGAACTATTTAATGATTCTCTTGTTGCACATCTCAATAAAAATAATAATAATAAAAAGTAAAAAGTAAAAAAAATTATAACATATCAATTTATAAGGGCAATACTCACAATCTTACAAATGAGTAGTAATATATTAGAAGTAAAATTCAATTGAGTTGAGTAATAAAAAAAAATTTATAAAACCAAGAACATATAAAATTTAATCTTAAAACACATTTATGTAATTATAAATCAAATCTCAATTTAAAATTTAGTTGACATGGAATATTACAACCATATTTATAAGTTTACTTAAATGCAAATACAACTAGCAAGAAACCATGTGCCTTAGACGAGTGACATTCTTGCTCATTCTGAAGTCAAATTATTAGTTTTAAAGAAAGACAAGTAAAACAATTTTTGGAAAACTAATTGATTATATGATTATTAATGTTACTGTTCATTCTTCTATTGATATTTACCCTAATTTGAATACTTAAGAAAGTTGGCCATTTGTAAATTAAAAAGGGTTTGCACCTCAAGAGAGCTTGATCCCTCTCAACGCTTGGTATAGCCATAGTTAAGATGGATCTATACTATTATATATATTTTTAAAGTTAACCAAGTTATATGTTAGTTAGTTTGTTTTGTTAGAGAATTATTTAATGATTCTCTTGTATATATATTTTTAAATATTTTTAAAGTTAACCAAGTTATATGTAAGATTTAATAGTCACAAAGTATTAAAATATTTGAATATATCTCACATTTCATCATAAAAAATTCTAAATTTTTAAATTGCTTTAAAGTTTAGAAATGACACTCCACGAAGAAATAAAATTGAAATTTAAAAGATAAAGAGAAGTGATACATCAAATAGAATAAATAATTTTTTAATATTTTATTTATTCCTAGAATAGTAGGAAGAAAATAATAATAAAATATTATTAAAAAAAAATTTAAAAATTAATCTATTTAATATTTTGACTAGGTTATTATTTTAATTGACAATATGTAGAGATCGAAGATGATGTGGAGAAGGAACTCATCACTAATCAGAATGAGCTCCTGAACATACCAGTGGAGATGAGAAAGGTTGCAGAAGTGGTCGACCAGATGGCTGATGGGAAGGATCTTGGCCTTGATGGTTTTACCATGAACTTCTTTCACCACTTATGGGGCCTTATCAAGGAAGAGGCTTGGTAAATACTGGAGGACTTGAGGAAAGCTATAGGAGTACTAAAAGTGTTCAATGCAACGCTTTTTACCATCATCCCAAAGAATGTAGGTGTTGATTCTCCATGTAAATTTAGACCTATAGGTTTGTGCACTGACATCTATAAAATCATTACAAAGGTTATGGCAAATAGATTGAAACCCATTCTCTCGTATCCGATATCTGCAGAGAAATCAGGTTTTGTGGAAGGATGATAGATCTTAGATGGAGTAATCTTGGTACATGAGGTGATGCACTTTCTGAAGATCACCAAGAAATCGAGCATGCTCCTTAAGATGGATATTTCAAAAGCCTATGATAAATCAAGTTGGAAATTCATAAAAGAAATGCTCAAAGTCTATGGGTTCATCCAATAATGAATTGACTGGGTAATGCATATGAATTCAACTGATTTCTTCTCTGTTATGCTTAATGGGTCTCCCACCAAGACTTTCAACTCATATAGGGGTATCTAGTAGGGGGGTCCTCTATCCCCATTTATCTTTGTCCTTATGGAAGAGGGACTTAGAAAGAAAATTAAAGCAATGACTGAGAAAGAGGAAATAAAAGGATTACAATTGTATACTGATGTTGATAAGAAAACCCATCAATGGTTTGTAGATGATACGATGCTTATGGGCCGCTCGTCAGTCCAAGAAGACAGATCCTTTAAGAAATGCTTAACTTCTTTTGCTAGGGCTTCAGGTCTTGAGGTTAATAAAGAAAAAGGCGTAGGTATTCTTCTGTAATACTTCCAGGATCTCTCAGAGAAATGTAAATCATATTCTAGGATTCCAAGGGAGATCTATTTTTTCCAAATACCTTGGTGCTCCTCTAGTTGAGGGAGTGTTGCCGCTGCAACAATTTCCAAAAATAAATTTTTGAAGAAATTTTTTGGCCCCCTTTGAAAATCTTTGTTTTTTCTCCTCAGTTTGATTAATATTGATTCTCAGCCTTCGGCTTGTCTGTCCATCATAAAGTTTCCAAAAGTTTCATTTTTTGACTAAGGGAGAATGTTATTTTGACTCGCAACAGCGGATGATTTCCCGATTTCGAGGCGCTACGATGGAATCTTGTTTGTTTTCAAGCTGCAACGTCGGGCCCGTTTATGATTTGCAAGCCGCTACGACGGTATGTTGATTTCGTTCTTTCCCATAGCGGATGAACTATCATGTTCAAGTTGCTATAGCAGACCGTTTTTTTGTTTTAAACTGTTGTTTTAAAGCTTCTGCTATAGTGAAAATATTTGAGAGTAGAGCCCGCTACGGCGGGGGGGTTTTCTTTCGTTGTTTGAATTAGTCCTTGGGAGCCGCTACGGTAGACGTTTCCCCTAGTGTGAGTCGCTACGATGAGCCATTTTCAAATGTCGAGTCGCTATGGCAGGCATGCTCCTTGTTTTACCACTGCTGACACGGAAGGATTTTCATGATTTGGCCGCTATAGTGGGTACTTTTCTGTTTTGCGTACCGTC
Source organism: Pseudotsuga menziesii (assembly GCA_001517045.1). NCBI lineage: Eukaryota > Viridiplantae > Streptophyta > Pinopsida > Pinales > Pinaceae > Pseudotsuga > Pseudotsuga menziesii. The sequence goes on along the minus strand of LPNX010284830.1, from coordinate 264,944 downwards.
ATCCGTTTACTCCTGCTACGGCGGAAAACTTTGTAAGTCATGCTCGCAATAATAGAAGACTTCGTGGCTCGTTTTTTATTTTGACCTTCGAGAGCCGCTCCGGTGGGAGCTTCTTCCAGTTTGACCCGCTACGGCGGGTTTTTCTACATTTTTTTTGCGGAGGTGTTGTCCAATGCGCTCCTGCTATGATGGAGACATTTTCCCGTTAACATCCGGTTATAGTGGGACCTGCCTTCATGGAGGTTGTATTGAGTTTAGAGCCGCTGTTGCGGATACATCTTTGTTTTCTCTTCGATGTGATTATTGTCGTCGAGCCACAAGGATATTGCAGGGGGGTTGTGATTTGTGAGTCATAGTTGCGGATGGATTAGGATGTTCGAGCCGCCGTGTCGGGGCATTTCCTGTGATAACTTATGTTTTCTGTCCCACGATTGGTTAGCGCCAACAGTGTTTGGGGTTCCCACGTGTAACTAAATTAAAAGTTTTAAAAGCCCGAAAGCCTGTCTATTTGCCCATTTCAAAGTCTTTTTACCATTTGTTTTTACGGAGTCGGTTTGAATTTGGAGAACATTTTCCATTTGAAGCTTACTGTGTAGATTCCTTGGTGGAGCTCACGTGGCTCGTGCTCGCTGGTCATTTTCAGTTGTGTGGTGAATTTTTCTAACCGGATAGGTAGGTTTCTTATCCATTTTTCCAATGGTTGATTTGTTAAGGTTGGTAAGTTGTCCGTCGTCGTTGGTGGGTTAGGTTTTGGCTAGGTTTATAGGGGGGTTTTTGAGCCCGTTTTTCCTTTTGGGTTTGGCCGTTTTCATTTTAGGTTGGCTTTGGTGGTAACCCGTCTGCTTATCCCAAAGCGTTTTTTACCTAGTCGACTAGGGTAATGATAGGTGTTTAGAGAACCAGTTTTGTCATCGGCATGAATCTCGTCAATACCCCTCCCGTAGGCATTGGTGAGGGCCATGTTTTCCATGGTTCGCACATAAGCAGTGTGTTAAGTCAGTAATTTGTTTCTTCAGTTTTTGTTTGATTTTCATTTTATTCCAAGTTACTCATTTGCTTTAGTTTGGTTTTTTTGCTTCCTTTAAGAGATTTTTAGTTTTCAAGTGAAATTTTGAGCTTTTGCCTTTAGACTTTTTGTTTTATTTTTTGATCCCATAGATTTTTGAAGGGTTTTAAAGGTCATTATGTTGAATAATGGATTCACAAATAACACCATGAGCATAGTTTATCATTCGAAGCTTTATCACTGAAAATTTTGCAGCAAGGAGTTGCTTCTATAGTGTTCTTGACAAAACATTTGAACTTCGGGATGCACACACTTATGCTCTATTTGGTGAAATTGTTGTTGCTCAAAAGGTCATCTATGAAAAATGTGGAGATGATTTCCTCTTACATCTTGCAATGAATATATTTCCATCAATTCAGTGCCCCAAGGATCGTGCTAAGAAGTACTGCTTGGAGCTGAAGGTTTGTGATGTTAAAGATCTCAAATCTATTTACAAATCTCTTGTTGAAAGGCTGAAAATGCAGCAGAATGGAAGTATGGCCTTCAAGTAACAGTGGTGTTGCAAGAGTGGCTAATGTTGAATACTGACATGTGATCAACTAATCCAATTTTTGAGACTAGAGCACTTGGGTTTTTTATTCCCTTCATTATGAATATTTATTTTTCTGATCAATATGTGCCTGGAAGTTCTGATCTGCTGTGCTTAATCAAACTGATCAAGTATTTTGAGTCAATGACGACATTCATTCTCCTACCTGTAACAAAGCTGAAGAGACTAACATAAATTGAAACTCTCCGGTTTCTATTCTGAGAATTAGATGACCAACAGTAGGTAGTACACTTGCATCATGATCATTGGATAACAGTTTCCAGGGATTGAGCTAAAGTTGTAGTTGTCAGGGATATCTATGGTCTGCACTGAGGTTTTGAGTTTCTTCCCCTTCCATTTCAATCAGATTCATGAGGCACAGGTCATTCTCATGAACAATCATATTGTGGTAGTAATTTATAGCAGCATCCAGTTGACAGTGAAATGCAAAGATTATTGAGTTTTCTGCTCAGTTTTTCCTGTTTTGGGTTATTGAAGTAAAATGCAGACCGAGCGCGGATGGAGAGGAATTTTTGAAAACAAAAAGAGGTTTTTGTTTATAAGATAACCATATACAAAAACCTCTCTCATTTTTGAAAAATATGTCAAGGTTTTAAAGATCCAATTTAATCTTTGCAGCCTATTTTTCAGGATTTTTAATATTTAATATTTTCCTGTTTTAGTGTTCATCTTACGAGGAATATTCTGATTGATTGGAGATGAATTTTTAAAAACCAAGAGAGGTTTTTGTCCATAATAGCCCCATTCACAAAAACCTCTCTAATTTGTTACACAGGTGTCAAGAATTTAGAGATATGGAAGCTTCTTGGACACCTATTTTCCAGAAATTCGCCATATTTGCCAGGAATCCAATTTGCTATTTTTAGTCAATTAGTTGAATTAGTTAGTTAATGTAACTGCTAGGTAGTTTCAATTTCGACCTAATGAAGGGAATATGGAACTAATTCTTTGTAATTATAAAAGAGGGACAAAGGGACAGAAGAAGGGTTCGATTTTTGAGATAGCTTCAGGAGGTCTGCAGACTTGTTCATGAGTTAAGTATAAAGCTCTTGTATGCATTTGATGATGAAACTATGAGATATATGAAACTTTTATCCTTCATTTTCTATGTTGGATTAATTGTTCAGCTTGTCTAGTTGCTTAACTGATATACTCATTACTGGTTTATGTTTATATGCTGGTGATGCTTGTCTTTTATGAATGAACTTCAATACTGTGTTCTGTTGGATCTTGTTGAATGTATTATGCATCTTTGTCTTCTTTTGTTTATGATTCAGTTATTACTTTTCTCATGAGTGTATTCCTTGTCTTTCCTCAAAAGTTCATAACCAAGAAAATACATCAGAAACCCTAAACCTAGTTACTTTATTGATTTTATCTTGAGATTGTGTTGGCTTATTTCTTTGGCCTTGGAAACAATTTCTGGCACAAACATCTTTGGCACCATTGCCGGGGAACGAAGTTGAAAGCACATTTTCCCTGGGATACTTATCTATTTTACTGGTTTAAGAGGTGTACTTAAACCAACACTTTTTGAAGGCTATTTTTCACCAAAGTTTGACACAGTGGCTACTAGAGTAGTTGGAAGAATTAGAAGATTTCAGCCATCCCCAGCTTTATGCAGACCTAATTAATTTGAACTACTGTCACCCCTTTCTCTTTCTGAGGAGAAGAAACTAAATCTGTCTTGACAAATTAATTGGCGACTCCACTATTTCAAGATGCATAGGCCGATGTCCATGGAAGCTATTCTGGCTCGAAGGTTTGCACCTTTCAATTTTTCTGATATTCCAGGTTTTCCAAATTCAGTACCTATTATGGATGTTTGGGGAGATTGTCTTCCACGGTTTAGAGAAAGCGAAGAGGATAATCCATCAGATCACCTCATCAAATTTCATCAATGTATGGTCCAGTTAAATATCCAGCATGAAGATGTGCTCATGAAGATGTTCATGTATTCACTTGACCAAGATGCACGAGATTGGTATTTTTCTCTTCCCGCTGCTAGCATTTCTTCATTGAAAGAATTCCACACATGCTTTTGAAAACGTTGTAAGTATCTGTACTCAACTAAACTCTTTTTAAAAGATTGTTGTGAGCAGGCTGATGTTTATAACACAATTTTTTATTTAAAAAATCATGATGATGAGTGCAATCAAGGGTTCAAAACATGTCATGAAGAAGTTGAAGTTTCAGAATTTGTTGAAGATGAAAAGGTAACATTTTCAAATACTGCTATCAAGGAAGAATGTCATGATCATTATGATAATCAAGTTGTTGTTTTAGGTCAGTTTGAGGATTATTCAAGTGATGAGATCGGTAGAGATAGTTTGGAACATTCTCATATTGATTTCAATAGCCTTAATAACAGTTTCAATGCAAATCCTTTTGAAGATCAATCTCTAGTTCAACAAACTTTTGAAAATATTGTTGTGTTAAAGATCAGCTTTGTATTGAAGGAAAAGATGAACCTTTAGCATCATCATTCGAAATTTCTCAGAATGCTCCTTGTTATGATGAAAAGATCAGGGTTCCAAGACAAGAATTCTATGATGAATTAGATCCTATTCCTTTTGGTTTTGATACTAAAACCGATGAAGGCCAAGCTGTTCACATTTTTTTAGAAGTCACTTATATTCATGGTTATGATAAATCTGCTGTTCAAAATCATTATGAAGATGCTCTAATTTTTAATAAATATGATGATGAAATTGAAAAGAAAGACCCAGGAATTTGTGATATGTCACAATCTAATCAGCAGATTCAAGAATGCATTCAGTCTATTATCCTTGAACAACAAAATCCAATGCATGATAGTCATTCATTTGAAGACAGTGTGGAAAAGGAGGTTCAGCCTATTGACATTATTAATGATACTATCCAAAAAAATCTGGAGCAAATTCAGGCTGATCCAGATATCTTTTGTCGCCAATGCCTGATTGATATTCATGGAACAAAATATTCTTATGGACAGCCTGTATTTTTCATAGAGCAGGAAGAGGTAACTTATGGAAATTTTTATGATCCAGTAGCAGATTATTTAGAGTCAATACCAAGTTATAAATCTGTTATTTCAGAGACACTATTTGATGAAAGTGGATATAAGTTGTTAAATCTCTGCTCTTCATGTTTTCCAATATTTCTGATTATATATATATTTGGAGTTGGAAAAAAGTTTTGGTGGGTTGATCAAATTTTTTCTTGATTACATTGGAAATGAGATTTCGATTTGATTCAGTAGATGGAAGGTTCCCCAGAGAAAGAGATTTGATTTTTCATTGTATATATTAGTGTGTGAAGGATTGAATAAAGACTCCATAGCCCAATGGAAGTTTTGCAAACAGGTAGATAAGGTAGCAGACAGAAGGCACTGGTCTATAGGTTCTTGAAGCCTCGCAGGGAGGACTTCATCTCGCAGTTGGAACTAGATGATAAGTCAGTAATTTGTTTCTTCAGTTTTTGTTTGATTTGCATTTTATTCCAAGTTACTCATTTGCTTTAGTTTGGTTTTTTTGCTTTCTTTAAGAGATTTTTAGTTTTCAAGTGAAATTTTGAGCTTTTGCCCTTTTTGTTTTATTTTTTGATCCCATAGATTTTTGAAGGGTTTTAAAGGTCATTATGTTGAATAATGGATTCACAAATAACACCATGAGCATAGTTTATCATTCGAAGCTTTATCATTGAAAATTTTGCAACAAGGTGTTGCTTCTATAGTGTTCTTGACAACACATTTGAACTTCGGGATGCACACACTTATGCTCTATTTGGTGAAATTGTTGTTGCTCAAAAGGTCATCTATGAAAAATGTGGAGATGATTTCCTCTTACATCTTGCAATGAATATATTTCCATCAATTCATTTCCCCAAGGATCTTGCTAAGAAGTACTTCTTGGAGCTGAAGGTTTGTGATGTTAAAGATCTCAAATCTATTTACAAATCTCTTGTTGAAAGGCTGAAAATGCAGCAGAATGGAAGTATGCCCTTCAGATAGCAGTGGTGTTGCAAGAGTGGCTAATGTTGAATACTGACATGTGATCAGCTAATCCAATTTTTGATACCAGAGCACTTGGGTTTTTTATTCCCTTCATTATGAATATTTATTTTTCTAATCAATATGTGCCTGGAAGTTCTGATCTGCTGTGCTTAATCAAACTGCTCAAGTATTTTGAGTCAATGACGACATTCATTCTCCTACCTGTAACAAAGCTGAAGAGACTAACATAAATTGAAACTCTCTGGCTTCTATTTTGAGAATTAGATGACCAACAGTAGGTAGTACACTTGCATCATGATCATTGGATAACAGTTTCCAGGGATTGAGCTAAAGTTGTAGTTGTCAGGGATATCTATGGTTTGCACTAAGTTTTTGAGTTTCTTCCCCTTCCATTTCAATCAGATTCATGAGGCACAGGTCATTCTCATGAACAATCATATTGTGGTAGTAATTTATAGCAGCATCCAGTTGACAGTGAAATGCAAAGATTATTGAGTTTTCTGTTCAGTTTTTCCTGTTTTGGGTTATTGAAGTAAAATGAAGAACAAGCGCTGGTGGAGAGGAAGTTTTGAAAAAAAAAAGAGGTTTGTTTTCATAAGATAACCATATACAAAAACCTCTCTCAGTTTTGTAACATCTGTCAATATTTGAAAGATACAATTTAATCTTTGCAGCCTATTTTTCAGGATTTTTAATATTTAATATTTTCCTGTTTTAGTGTTCATCTTACGGGGAATATTATGATTGATTGGAGATGAATTTTTTTTTAAAAAGAGAGGTTTTTGTCCATCACGGATCCATTCACAAAAACCTCTCTCAGGTTTTACACAGGTGTCAAGAATTGAGAGATATGGAAGCTTATTTGACACCTATTTTCCAGAAATTCGCCATATTTGCCAGGAATCCGATTTGCTATTTTTAGTCAATTAGTTGAATTAGTTAGTTAATGTAACTGCTAGGTAGTTTCAATTTCGACCTAATGAAGGGAATATGGAACTACTTCTTTGTAATTATAAAAGAGGGACAAAGGGACAGAAGAAGGGTTCGATTTTTGGGATAGCTTCAGGAGGTCTGCAGACTTGTTCATGAGTTACGTATAAAGCTCTTGTATGCATTTGATGATGAAACTATGAGATATATGACACTTTTATCCTTCATTTTCTGTGTTGGCTTCATTGTTCAGCTTGTCTAGTTGCTTAACTGATATACTCATTACTGGTTTATGTTTATATGCTGGTGATGCTTGTCTTTTATGAATGAACTTCAATACTGTGTTCTGTTGGATCTTGTTGAATGTATTATGCATCTTTGTCTTCTTTTGTTTATGATTCAGTTATTACTTTGCTCATGAGTGTATTCCTTGTCTTTCCCCAAAATTTCATAACCAAGAAAATACATCAGAAACCCTAAAACTAGTTACTTTATTGATTTTATCTTGAGATTGTGTTGGCTTGTTTCTTTCGCCTTGGAAACAATTTCTGGCACAAACACAGTGGATTGTTAGTTTGTATATATTGGCTATGGGACCTTGGGCCTAGTTTTACCTTGAGATACCACCGTTGCAATCTGAGGTTTTTTGTACATGTGAGAGAGTTAGGACCATTTTGGGGGTTTTCGTATTTTAAAGTAGAGCTCAGAGTTTTCAACAGTGGTTTCCCATATTCCAGTAGGGTTTTCTAGCTGTAACCCTGAGCCGTGTTTCGTATTTTTGTTGCTAATGGAAGAAACTGACAAAGTAAGGAAATTTTAGGTATTTTTGTGTTGTTGGTTATGTATACATACGTGTTCATCGTTTAAAGTATGAATGTTGAGACAAATATGTTTTTACAAGTACCACTTACTGTAGAAATCATGACAAAGAAATAAAGGAAGAATCTTAAGGTTGTTGATTACGATTCTGACATAGAAGATCCAGAGGTCTCGACGGCGGTAAGGATTGAAATAGCGTATGAATACACTAAGGAAATTACAAGAGTAGAGCATGAGATAAAATGGGGTCAGATCTACCCCATGATGGTTAAAGGGAAAGTGCCAGAAACTAGTTTGGGAGACCTAGTTCTATATGAGAATATATTGAGGTTTCGGATAACTAAGAGAGCAACCAGGCTAAAGATTTTTCCCTATGTAGAGGAAATTGGATGGTTGTTGCCCAAGATAGACACAGTGGGAGTGATTATAAATGATGAGAAGGGTCATCCTGTGGCATCTTTCGCACCAGCTTTCATTTCGACAACCTACATTTTACCGGAAAAGGAGGTAAGTGTAACAACAGAGTGGGTCCTAAGTCTGAAGTTCGATTATTCAACCAATGCAAAGAAGATGGTGGCTAAGGGAAGACTTTTAGACATAAATAGTCGGGAGAATATGAGACAACCCATCTTAGAACCCCATTCAGGATAATAACATTATTATAGAGCAAACTGTATGGTAGGGCTGATGGTAAGATGTATAATGTTGGTTGGATGCCCCTCATGTACTACATGGCCATGGAGGGAATGATTTTTAACTAGGAAGATATAGCTACTATGAACTTGGCCAAATGTTTCGAGGCAGCTCAGGAGGGCCATAAACAGAGAAAATCAAAGTTTTTCATGTCATCTTTTTTGATAGATTTCATACTCTTTAGACACATGTTTGAGAAGCTTAACTGTGTATGGAAGGAGGGTGGCGCCCCTATATATGTTGCATACCAGATTTTGGGAGCCCATAAATATCATAACCACTACCAGCTAATATGTGAGGAATTCATCAGACCACTGTATAAATTAATCTTTTTAGAAGACTGTCCATGCCTGTCAGAAGGAGCTGTAGAATCCATAAAAGAATATTGAGATTATTTTTTCACTGAAGATGGCACTTATCTGAGAATATATGGAGGCACCAAAGCACCCTCACTGCTGCCCAAGTATGCAACAGACTACATAGTGCTTAAGGAGGCAGTGGGACAAGTATTCCTAGATGGTTTTGGAAATCATTTATTTGATATAAAGAAAGTTGTATTCCCACCTGTACCTTTCTATGTAGGAAGCTATAAGTTTAATGGGGTAAAGAGTACTCCAGATTTGGTTAAAGAGCTGGAAATATTTCATTTCGGAGAAGTGAGCTTCCAAAGAAATGACTCTCAAGGAAAGGTGGCAGCTCATAAAGCAACTCATAAGGTGAATTATGAGTATTCAGACTATGTAGACAAAGAGGATCAAGTGTACAAAAATATTTACAGCATGGCCTCCTTGAGAAAAAGTTTGAAAAGAAACGCCCTTGGGGTTTGTTATAGCTCAAAATGACACATCTCTGCCTGTGACCACTTTCCCATGATTCCGTCACATGTCAACACTTCATGAAAGTCACTGAAAGTCACTAAAAAAACACCTATATTGGAGGACCCATATCTTGAGTTCTGTAACTCCGTTTGACCTCATTTCTATGCCGTTGGAAAGGTATTTCAGTTAGCTAAAACTTTTTAGAAGACACCAAAGTCTGAAAATGTCCAAAAATACCCTAAAAATGTGTTTT
>LPNX010284830.1:222544-250214 GCA_001517045.1 Pseudotsuga menziesii | reverse complement strand
CATTAATGGTGGTTTCCCTCGTGTTTGTTAACGGTTTTCATTATTGACCGGTAATCAAACGGTTTCCTCCATGTTCGACTTCAGCTCCTTTATTCGCATAGTGAGGATTCGTACCTTTTTCGGGGCGGTTTGGATTGAAGACCTTGGGCCGACAGTAGCATTGTCATTTTTTTCTATTGCCCGAGTTGCGCAAGACCTTGTTATACTTTATATGACATTTTGCTGAGACATAGATCCAACTTGTATTTTTGTGGCTTTGATCGATTGTTGAGCATGGATCCACCTTGTTCATTTGTGGCCATGGCTCCTTTAGATTTGATATGGCGCCTTTTTGCATATTGAGCGACCATGATAGTTTCATCAGTTATACATATGTTGGATCCGCCTGTATCTTTATGGCGATGTTTTGTATATGGACATGTATGTTCCAAAGATCAGTTTTCTGACATTTATCTCTCTTTCAGGTACCTTCACTCGAGCCTTTCGATCTTGGTTTCTCTGCTCTCTCCATACTCAGTTGTTTCCTTTATAATGTATTTCGGCTATCATCTTCCCCTCTAACCTCACACATTAGGGGGCATCTGTTATAGCTCAAAATGACACATCTCTTCCTGTGACCACTTTCCCATGATTCCGTCGCATGTCGACACTTCATGAAAGTCACTGAAAGTCACTAAAAAAACACCTATATTGGAGGACCCATATCTTGAGTTTTGTAACTCTGTTTGACCTCATTTCTATGCCTTTGGAAAGGTATTTCAGTTAGCTAAAACTTTTTAGAAGACACCAAAGTCTGAAAATGTCCAGAAATACCCTAAAAATGTGTTTTTTGTACATTCGCGATTTTCCTTAAGGCAAACCCACGAATGTGCCTCTTAGCATTTAAACATTAAAACATGAGTTCTTTGGAGAAGAGAAACAGCAGAACCAGATCAAGGTTTCGTGAGGTGCCAACTTGAAGATAAGGTATATTTGTACTTGTTTTCAAGATTAATAAAGATGTGATGTCCTTCTTCTTCCCAAATCATTGTTCAATGTGTGATTGAATCTCTGTTTCTGATCATATGATGATGTTTTTCAGATCATTTGTTTCAGATTTATTTGATTATCATTTCTTTATATGTGGTCATAATAGTTTGAGGAAGGTATAACTTGTTTTGCAGGTCTCTTGGAGCGAGAGGAGAAAGAAGAGGATTGAAGAGAAAGCTTGGACCAGCCTTCAGTTAATTAGGTGTGGATCTTTCTCATCTCTGAAACTTGCTGTTATATACTTGCTGATCATTGTGCATCTCTCTTTCAACCCCAGTACGTTGATGGCCTCTTAAACCCTAGCCATAGGACACTTTCCTTTACAACAGGGTTAAAGGAAGAAACAACCATAATCTAAAACCAAATGATAAAGAGGAGGAAGCTGCTAGAAAGGAAAAAGAGGAGAATACCCGAAAAATAACAGAAGGTGCAAAGAAGCTTTTGGATGAAGAAAAGCAAAGAGAAACAAAGGAATAAGCTAACAAGACATCAAAAGAAGAAGAAAAGAGAAAAAGGGAGGAGGCTATCTTATAAAAGATTGCACAAATCCAAAAAGATATAGCTCAAGAAGCCTTGAACACTGAGCTAGGAATACAGGATATAGAAGATCCCACAGAAGGGAAAAATCAAGAAAATGAAGAAGCAGTAGCAAGTGGAGATCGAGAACAGAGCCATGTTTGAACTGATCCAGAGAACCTGACATCCACATCCAGTAGCATCCTTACTGGGAGACATGCCCATAGCTGAAATGGGGCTTGTACCATTTACACCATCTAAACAATACGATGTGGCATGCTTGGAAGATATTCGTTTTGTTCCTAAAACAAAATCTTTTACATGGAGGATGAAAAAAACCCTGAAGGTAGGGACTCAGCCACCAGTGACCGTAGTAACCGAGAGGATGGTCATGAAGAATGTAGAAGAGCACCCGAAACAATTGGATTCTATGGGCATTGCAAATTCCTATTCCAATGCTCACAATGTAGACAGGATTTTAGAAAACATTAAGTAGTATAAGGGGAAGATGGCTTAAATGAAGGAGGTGTTGAGGAAAGAAGAGAAGGTTGGGAGAGATTCCAAAAGAAAATATGAAGCTACCTTATCAGACTTAGAGAGGCTTCAACAGGGACACCAAATTTTGGAAGAAGACCGAAACAGTTTAAAATTATCCAATGAAGAGTTAAGTAAGGAGAAAGGATGTTTGGAAAATAGGGTTGCAGAATTGGAACTGCAGAAGACTACTGTTGAGCAGAAGGAAAAACAGTACGAAACCTAGGTAGCAGCACTGGAGGCACAAAAAGCTTCATTGGAGGTTTTGTTGAAAGTGGAAAATGAGAAAAGAACGGATATTGAGCCATCGACAAAGCATGCCCTCATGCTTAGAATCAAAATTTATCAGATGTAGCTCCAGATAGCTGATGAGATGTTGAAAGTCTGGCAAGTAGAATGTAGGTTGGAAGAGATTGTGAGTACAACTTCCCATTTCATAGATAAGAACCAGGATATCCTGGAAATTCTTCAAGGATGTTTGACTTGGTTGGAAACAACCAAGGAACCTCCAGCAAATGCACCAATCAAAAACTTAGAGAGAGTGAAGCTGGAGTATGAGCTGATAGAATTTGGGAATAAAGCTGTGGAAGAATTGGTAAAGGCCTTTCGAAGGACTAAAGGTGTTTGCACATAGTTCTGTATAAAGGTGATTACAACTTACAATTGTTGTCAAACATCTGCAAAGAAGAGGTTAGACGAATTACCTGAGCATGAAGAATACTTAAAACAATTGCAGGCCAGATGGCAGGAGGATGAACTTTGTATTCAGTTGATCAAAAGTTTAGATGAGAGAGTGTTGAGAACTGTAATATCCCAAGCAGCGGTAAGCAACCATCTATTGGAAGATCAACTTCGATTGATTCCAGCCAGAATGGAAAATATAAAATCCTAAGTTACCAAGCATGAGGTCACTATTAGTTTCCTAGAGCCATCAGAGTTTGAGACCATAGTGAGAGATGCTAATATATGGAAGCAGTTCATAAATGAGGTGGCTGGACCCACTTAGCATATTTTTTTTATTGATACATTTTTTGTAATATTATATTTTCCTAAATTAGCAAACTCACTAGGAGACAAAGGTATTTTTGTAACTGATTTGCAAAAGAATCCCAAAGGGCAAGGAAGACCAAGAGACATTTGAAATTGTATAAATATAGATCAAGTCTATAGAGGGGAGGACCTTTTTCATGTTATGTTTTTGTGAAGTTTATTGTAAGAAGAACTACTTCATTATATAATAAAGAAGTCATATTTTCTGTTGGAGAAGGCGCTGTGAAGTCTCAAATGCATGTTGTAGATTGGTTGAATGTTGAATTATTTATGTTTCAGTTTTTTCTATGAACTGTGAGATCATTTTGACTTATGAATTATTTCCTCGTTATGAATGATTTCCTGTTAATTTTGTGAAACTTATGCAGTATATTGAGTAATGAATGTGTTAACTAACAATGAGCTATCTCTTTGTTTATCTTTCTACTTACACTCATGTATTCTGAATTATGAAAAAACATCTGTAATATTCTTTATGCATGTTGTACAGTACATTACTCATCTTAATATAATCTTTCTCCCTAGGTATAAGTTATATATAACTAGTTATCTTAGCCTAGTTGTTATTTGTTTATGATTTAGAAGCGAAAGAGGTAAGACGAGAGGTAAGAACCTGCGCATCACATTGTGAACTCTTCGTTATCTCTATCGATTGCACTTAATTAGGCACTTGCATATCATATATAAAATAAAAAATAAAAAAATACATTTAAATGGTGGACCAAGCCACAACCGATAAAACAAGATTTAACCGTTACTTGACTTACGGTAGCCGGACTGTAAACAGGATGGATTCCCCATACCAAACAATAATGAGCTAATTGGGAACACTTATTGGGGAGAATCCCTACTTTTGTTACCTGGGACCTTCCAGGACTCAACAATTTTGGCACTAGAAGGAGGGCCACCAGTGCATTGCTGGATGAGGAAATTCGTTTTCTCGAGAACACTCCACCAGTCACTGTTCTGAAACTAGTTTCCCTGAGAGACCTAGTCCTGAAGAAAAGGTCACAAAGTATCTCTAACCTGTTGATAACGAGGTGGTTGATGATTTAAGGAGAATTACAAGGGTGTATGAAAAGAATATTGGAGGATTACCCATTATTCCTGCTTTTCTTAGAAGAGAGTTTCGTAGGAAGGACCGTCCTTACTGTGAGGATTCAGTATTAGTGGAAGACTTTGTAGAGCTGGTAGAAACCACCTTGCAAGAGATTGTGCAACCCCTAAATTAGTTAGGACCAGAGTCCCCTCACTGCTCACCTTTCGGAACCCTTATCCAGTCTCCTCCTCAATATCCACATAGAATCAAGGCAAACGTGAATGCGAATCAACCCCCTCCACCACCTGCTTGGAGGGATAGATCTCCTCTAAACCTGACCCCTATGTTGCATGCCATGCCTCAAAATTTAGACAAGTCATTGCCCAAGTTTGAACCAAATGAAGGAATTCTTGTGGATGATGATTTGCAGAGTTTTTATTTAGCTTTAGAAAGTTTACAAGTAGCAGAGCATGAAGACGTAGTCTACATATTGTTCCCTCATACTATCAAGGGAAAAGCAGCCTCATGGTATTTTTCCGTGCAGGAAAATTCAATTACAAATTGGAATACCTTTGACAGATTTTTTAGAAACAAATATGGAATCTAGAGAACACATGTTGCTTTAATGAAATGGTTGATTTCCCTAAGAAAAGAAAAGAATGAAAGGGTGCATAACTTCACTTAGAGGTTTGCTGCCTACATGAATAACTTTGATGCAACTACAAAACCTGCTGAGAACACCCTAATTGAGTATTACGCTTCAGCTCTTGGTCCTGACCTAGCCATGTTTGTCAAAAGATCAGTTAAGCCAACCTTAGTAGAGACTTATGAATAAGCTGAGAAGGTGGAAGCCGAAATGGAGAGTATAGACCAATATCATGTACAATCAGAGGAAAAACTTTTGGGAACATAAAGCCTTTGTTGTTAACTAAGCCTAAATATGAGCGGTCACAAGAATTAGATGGTGTAGTCAAAATGGTGCAGAAAATTTCAAATAAGATAATTGACATGAAAAAAGAGAAGGAGGCCAAGAAGCAATTCAAACCTTATTATAAAAAGAGAGATGACAGTGGTACATCCAAACCTCCCTCTCATAGTCCTTATGCTATGAAATTAACTAAAGTGGGGATGGAAAATTTATGTACATTCCATTAGTAGACTCATTCTAAAAAAAACTTCCCACAGTGGATAAATTCCATGACTTTAGTAATGAATCAGTTATTAGATTCCAAGTTAACAGAAGCTGTGGATGGAGAAGAAAAAGGATCAGAACCCAACAGAGATGCAAGAAGAGGATACCTTGGTTTTATGGGATTGTGCACCCTTGTTTAGTATAGAGGATGAAGGTTTCACTGAAGAAGAAAAAATATCAGAAACAATTGTTACAACAAGGAGTGAGGGACTGCTAAAAGAAGATAACATGATAATGCCCAAAATAAAGAGACTTTAGGAGAACATGAAGAAGATTAAAAATAATACTCAGATGATTAATATACCAGAGTTTGTCATTTTGAGTCAGAATCCTAAGACAGTCAAAATTTCTGTGAAGTCTGTAGAAAACAAGGTTGATAATGTCAAGAAGAATCCCACTGAACATGAAATGGGTTACGACATAATAGAAGATATTAAAAATACTAAGGAAAACATCTCTTTGTTTGAAATGTGAAACTTACCCCAACAAAATAAGAGGTTGTTGAAAGCACTTGAGACACCTATAATAGAACCCCAGAATGATAACCAGTCTGAGGAAGAAATTGGTGAAGCAAGTATAGGGGGGAAGTCTAAGTATAGAACACCAGCATTCCTACTTACTTTTGAAATCTTCAATTACAATGTGCATAATTGTTTGGTGGATTCATGAGCATCAGTTAATGTTATGCCTCTTTTAGTCTGCAAATAGATAAATGGTCAACCCAAGCCAACTACAGGACAAGTGGTCCAATTAGATAGGATTGCAGTTAAAATGGTAGGAGAAATGGAGGATGTACTGATACGTTTGTCAGTTTTAGCCAGAAATACACACCTCCTGTGGACAAGAGCTGTTTTCCTAGATATGAATAGTTCAGGTCTAGAACAAAACACAAATACAGAATGCTAGACTCTCCCTAGATCTGGTTCATCAATTGAATAGAATGCCATGATTCTCCTCTCAAAGGTTGTCCTCGCTATCCTTGAAGAAGAACTTGTAAAAGATGGAAAACAACAAGAGAAACCTGATAGCATACAATATAATCAACTAGATCTATGCTTGTGACCAAGGAATCAAGAAATATAAACATATGAAACAATAAATATGGGAAATAAAATACATTCTTTATTAATAAATGATTGGAGAGACTACAACCTTCATGCCTTGGTGTTGAGATTTCCTTCCAATGGCTCCTTGCCTCTAACTACACCTTGCCTCCAAAGACTCAAGAATGATTTTGACAGATTTTGGGTATGAAACACAATTCTTCCTCCTTTTGCCCATGGGGGGTGAGCCAGTATTTAAAGGCATGGGAGGATAGGTATGGTTGAGGATCTCATGGGTGAGGTGGATATTAGATCCTAAAAGAGAGTATCTTGAGATCCAGCTGGTCCTAAACCATAGGGATGAAGCTCCACGAAGGTCAACTTCGAAAATCCTCTTGAAGCTTCTCTTTTTTCCTTGAAAACTCAAGGACCGCTTCTCCAAAGAAGAAAACAGACGGTGATAATGGGGCACCACTTTTTGCGGTAAGGGAAAGAGTGGTGGCACCTCTCTTTTCTCATGTATCAGGACCGGTGTTGGCTCTTTGCTTCTTGGGTAAAGCTTTTGGTCAATGGGTAAAGAGCATTACCGACTCAAAAGAGGGAGAAATTGCAAGGGGTTAGTTTATTCCTTCATTTCTCTAGGGAAAACTTTGAGGGATTGGAGCAGTCAAGGGAATACCTATCACATAACATGAGGGTGAAGAGATTTCAGTATTACAGAGATGCCCCCCAAAGTATAATGGATAGAGGGAAATGATAGGCAATATACTTTGAAAGAACAAGGTATAGTGTCGAGGCAAAGGTCCAAAGGTCGAAACTTCTCAAACATCACCAAATTTCTGCAGCATATTTTGATACATGTCCCAAATGACTCACAATATGGTTTCCAACCAATACAACGTAGATCTGTGTGAGATACAAAAAAGTCATGGCTACTAAAATACAGCATAGATCCATGTGAAGAAGACTCAAATTTGGACGTAGCTACCAGACATACAATGTAGATCTATCACATGCAGACGCAAATCTGAGCACAACCACGAACATACAAATGTGGATCCATGCTAGGAATCTATACAATATACTTTGTCGCAATGTGGGGAGAAATATATGAATGCTTTTGACAAATACCCAAGGTCTTCGTCTCGCCTTCCACAAAGTACGATTCTAACCAGGTGATTATAATGATATGAAGTCGAACATGGTAGAAACCACTTTATTACCGGTCAATGATGTGAACTGTTAACAAGTGCGAGAGAGATCACCATTAATGTCATTGATTCCCAAGGTACCCTAGTACAATATCGTAAGTGTGAATAGATGATCTGATGTCAAACACTCAGTCGAATATTTCGATCAAAAGTCAATGATGTGAACCTTTGTCTTGAGCGAGAGAATCTGTCATTAAGGCATACAGATCTCAAGGTACTAAATTTTGTTTCTAAGACTAATTCCTGGATGATGAGCTGATTTCAACATGAATAGTCTCGTTGAAGGAGGGCCATGATGAGTCCCACATCGATGACAGAAAATTTGGAACAAAGTTCTGGAATTTTAAGTATAATGTAACCATAGGACTAACTCAAAAAAGTTGTTTAACTGTAGGTGTAAACTTTCAAAATAGTTTCCCTTTTGAACATAAGGCAACACGACCGAAGACTTGGCATCATTGACTTGATGAGGTAGAACACAATACGATAACAGACAATGCAATCTTTGATAGACTCAAAGGAGTGGCATGACTCATGAAAGTGGATTGATTCATAAAAAAGATGAATACCCAATTGACTGAATGAAATATAGACAAGTACCATGTTCAAAGGTGACTAACAACTACCATTATTGCAAAATGTTTTCCCTTTCCCTTAATTTCCCCATCATGATTGATGAGTTCGTCTTTTCGATTTTACGAGTTCAAAGAGGGTAACAAACACTCGTTGTAGCTCATCAAGCGATGAGTCCAAACTCATATGATTTACGAACCTGAGAAAGGGGGGGTTCGTTCCCCAAAAAGGGTATTTCAATGTTTAATTTAACGAGTCCAATGAAAGCAAACTCAGTGTAGTTCATGTTTAGAGATTCTGAACAAACTAAAGAAAACTCCAAAGGGTCCTTTTTTGTATGATTTAGTCCCTAAGGCTCGAAAAAGTATAAAATAATACCTTAGAGAACTCTTCCAGTCATGATTGGCTGGAGTGTCCCTTTTTCATAAATAGTCCATCCGAATCGAAAAAGAGATAACCTACTGTTGGAGAGACAACTCTTCAAATACTTTAAAGAGTATGAAGAAGATAAGTACTCAACTATCTTTTCACATTTTTAGAGTCCGAAAAGAGCTTAAAGAGGAATCTATTATACTTTTTCATGTTTGAATCCAGAGCACGAAAAATAAATAAACTAAGCTCAAACCACTTTTCTTGTTTTAACCAGAGCGTGAAAAATAAAAAGTAAGCTCAACACCATCTTACTGTTTTTAACGAGCTTAAAGATCAGTTGAAATAATGCTCGAATATTGGTTTCATTTTTACACAAGCTCGAAACCAATGGATAAAATATGCTTGAAAAATCCCGTTAACATGATATACAGAGGTTGGAAGCTTGCCCCCAGCATGATTGCTAGCGAAGCTTACCCCTAGCATGGTTGCTAGGGGCTCGACATGCCCCCTAAGCTTTGTTTCATCTGACGATTCTTCTTCCATACCCAACCTAAAAACCTGGTTACTAATGTGAAAATGTTCACCAAGGGGGTAGGAAGAATGAGAATCGGGCAGGTGAAAAGAAGGTTCAAGTTCTAACACTACAGGAAAGACTCGACTCAAGGGAAGGGGATCTGTTTCATTTTTACACAAGCTTGAAACATAAGGTAACTATGCTTGGAACATGGTTTCATTTTTATGCAAGCTTGAAACAAAAAGGTAAACTATGCTTAAGGAAACCTACTTCATTTTTTAACGAGCTTGAAATAGAAAATGAACTATGCTTGGGAATGGTTTCATTCTTATGCAGGCTTGAAACCAAAAGGTAAACTATGCTTGAGGAGATCCATTTCATTTTTTAATGAGCTTGACATAGAATGAGAACTTTTCTCATAAGAATCTGTTTCATTTTTTAATGAGCTTGACACAGAAGGGGAGATTTGCTCAAAACCTGTTTCATTTTTTAATGAGCTTGACACAGAATGAGAACTATGCTTGAGAACCTACTCTTACACAACATGATATCTGGAGGTTGGTAGGTTTCCCCCATTACATAAAATCTAGAGGCTTATCTTCATTATGATGTCTATAGACTAGATCCATACGAAACCAAAGATTCTGGGTTTGATCCCCAGCAGATTTGCCAATTTTGTTAGTTAGAAATACACAACTCCTGCGGACAAGAGCTGGTTCCCTAGATATGAATGGTTCGGGTCTAGAAGAAAACACAAACACAAAATGCTAGACTCTCCCTAGATTTGGTTCATCAATTGAATGGAATTCCATGATGCTTCTCTCAAAGGTTGTCCTCGCTATCCTTGAAGAAGAACCTGTTAAAGATGGAAAACAATAAGAGAAACATGATAGCATACAATATAATCAACTAGATCTATGCTTGTGACCAAGGAATCAAGCAATATAAAAATATGAAACAGTAAATATGGGAAAGAAAAGAACTTTTGGTTAGCCGGAAATACACACCTCCTGCGAACAAGAGTTGGTTCCCTAGATCTGAATGGTTCAAGTTTAGAACAAAACACAAACATAGAATGCTAGACTCTCCCTAGATCTGGTTCATCAATTGAATGGAATGCCATGATGCTTATCTCATAGGTTGTCCTCGCTATCCTTGAAGAAGAACCTATAAAAGATGGAAAAAAATAAGAGAAACATGATAGCATACAATATAGTCAACTAGATTTATGCTTGTGACCAAGGAATCAAGCAATATAAACATATGAAATAGTAAATATGGGAAAGAAAAGACATTCTTTATTAATAAATGATTGGAGAGACTACAACCTTCATGCCTTGGTGTTGAGAGTTCCTTCCAATGGCTCCTTGCCTCTAACTACACCTTACCTCCAAAGACTCAAGAATGATTTTGACAGAGTTTGGGTATGAAACACAATTCTTCCTCCTTTTTCCCATGGGGGGTGAGCCAGTATTTAAAGGCATGAGAGGATAGGTATGGTTGATAATCTCATGGGTGAGGTAGATATTATATCCTAAAAGGGAGGATCTCGAGCTCCAGCTGGTCCTAAACCATAGGGATGAGGCTCCATGGAGGTCAGCTTCGAGAATCCTCTCGAAGCTTCTCTTTTTGCCTTGAAAACTCGAGCACCACTTCTCCAAAGAAGCAAACAGGAGGTTATAAGGGGGCACCTCTTTTTCCAGTAAGGGAAAGAGTGGTGGCACCTCTCTTTTCTCATGTATCAGGAGTGGTGTTGGCTCTTTGCTTCTTGGATAACGCTTTTGGTCAATGGGGAAAGAGCATTACCAACTCAAAAGAGGGAAAAATTGCAAGGAGTTAATTTATTCCTTCATTTCTCTATGCAAAAATTTGAGTGATTGGAGCAGTCAAGGGAATACCTATCTCATAACATGAGGGTGACGATATTTCGATATAATAGTCAGCAGATGAGAGGGTCTGCCAGTATATAGACATTGTGGTAGTAGATATCTTGAATGCATATGGTCTGGTTTTGGGCCGGGATTGGTCATCAAAATCAGAGGGTTATTTTTCCTCAGGTTTGTCACATGTATGGTTACCCTATAAAGGTTGCTAGAATCAAATAAAGGTGTTAAGGGTGTTGATGTATTTTTAACTTCGGAATGTATTTACTTGTATATCTTATGTATTGTACCCTGATGTTTATTCTAGGAAGTATCTGTAATGTAATTGAGTCATGTCATGTCTCGATGTTTCGATCGGGAGATTCAATAATATAAACAAGTCATGAAAAGTCATAGAGTAGCACCCTCCTTATTGATCAAGGGTTAAAGTCCCTGTAGTTGTGGGGCCCTAGGGTTATTAGACTCTCCTAGATAAGTCGGCTCTAGTGAGTTATTTTCAAGTCAGGAATTTGTATAAATAGAGAGGGAGCCTCTCTATTTAACATACTTTCATACAAATTCACTCACACTCAGTTGTAGTGCATAATTGAGAGAGAGAAGAAGAAGCTGGGATAAGAGAGAGATAGACTACTGCTGTCAAGAGATCATCTTACTATCTTTGGGTTTTACTTTTGGTGTTGATTCTATCTCTGAGGAAGTTGCAGGGTTTTCTCCTTTATGGTTTCCCCGAGCAAAATCTTTGTGTCCATTGTCTCTTGTGATTGATTGCTGTGCTTTTTATTCTCTCAGATAAGATCCTAAGATCATATACCTTAAATGTTAAAAAATTTAACATGGTATCAGAGCTAACCTGAGAACAAGACACTGTGCAGCCGCTGAAGATAGGGCTTCCTACTTTTTGGATATCTCTCCATAGATTTCCAGCAAAATGAGGTTGGGTTGACTCTCCTCTCTAGGGTGCGTCTTTCTGTTGAAGCAGAATTTGATTCTGAGCATTTTCAATTTTTGATTCAACACTATTGCCGGAAATTAGGGATTTCCAGAGAAGTGGAATTTTTGAGTGATCCTAGTCCTGGATTGATCTCCTCCCCAAAATCAAATTTTAGAGATCAAGATCAAAGTTTTTGGTTGGTTAGAACTCTGGGAAAGTCAAACCCTAATCTGCTCCTGAACCAGAAAACCATCTCTGCAGAAATTCAGCTCTAGATCTAGTTTCGACATCTTAACCTAGTAAGATCTAAATATTTTACATTTCCATTTGAGGTTCTCTATTAAGATGTATCATCATACAAAGCTTGATGAAAATCTTGAGGGAGTTGATAACTTCCAAGCTTGGAAGTATAGGATATCCCTGGTCCTGGAAGAAAATGAGTTGGACTCTTACATCAATGAAGAGGTTCTAGTTCAAGAGGGAGATGAGGCTAAGGCCTTAAACAAGAAGAAATTGGTCATGGATAAGAGGATTATTGCTGATTAAATCAAGGATTGCCTCATACCACAGGCGTCCTCTCTAAAGACACCTAAATAGATGTTTGATGCCCTGACCAAGTTATTTGAAAGGAAGAACATAAATCAGAAGATGACTCTGAGAAACCAATTGAAGAATGTAAAGATCCAGAATATGGACACTATCCAGTCTTACTTTACAAGGGTCTCTCATATTAAGGAACAACTTGAAGCGATAGATGAAGAAGTATAGAATGCAGAAATTGTGATGACCACCTTGAATGGTCTTCATAGGGCATGGGACTCTTTCATTCAAGGGATCTATGCCAGAAAGAAGCTAGTCAAGTTTAGTAGACTGTGGGAGGAATTCTCACAAGAAGAAGCTTGAATATCAGCTCGACAAGAAAAGATGGGAAGTGACTATCAAGCTCTCACAGTACAATCCAATAAAAGCAAACAGACCATCACAGAGGCAAGCATTCTCACTAGAAGAAAAACACTAGAAAGTCTAACAAATATTTGTCTAAGTACATTTTCTCACAGGGACTTCACTTAGTGAACCTCTCTCATAGCACGTATGATCATGGAATATTAAAGAATACCCTTAATTTACAGAGATATTGACCCAAACACTTTTTGTTGAAACCCCCTCCCAATACTTAAAACCTCCTCCCCACCCCTTTTTATACCTCAATCCTTATAAACCACCCTCCCCACCCCCACCTTAAACCCCTCATCACCCCAATACCTGCAATATATTGGTTGAATTTTTGATAATTTTAAAACCCACAATATGAACTAACGTGATAGGATATTGCTTAACAAGTGAAGACCCCGTGCATTTTCTTTACATGTGATGAAAGAGGACACCTTGCAAGTGATTGTTCTGGAAATAAATATAGATCTCATAAGAGGAAGGGAAACAAGAAAAGACATCATGATCATGCTGCAGAAGATGATGAGCCTTCCCAGAAGAAAATCAAACAAGAAAGTGATGATTCTTCAAGTGATGAAGAATATGTTTTGATTTCCGCTCTCACTGGAAACATCACACATGGAAGCAATGATTGGCTTATAAACAATGGGGCTTCCAAACACATGACAGGATTCAAAGAATCATTTGTGAAACTATCAGAACATGAATCACCCCACAAGGTAAAACTTGGGGATGACTACCAATATCCAATAAAAGGTAGTGGAGAATCCTCCTACAAATTAGTCTCTGGAAAGTCTATGAAAATGAAGGATGTCCTATTTGTACCAGGACTAAAGAAGAATCTTCTCTTCATCTCTGCATTAGATGCAAAAGGTATAAGATTTGCATTTATATATGGCCAAGTCATCATGTGGCCAAAAGGAAAGACTATTGATGATGCAGTAGTAATTGGAGAACAAGAGGGAGAACTATACAGATTAAAGCGCCAACTAGAACAAGCTTTGGTTCATGAATCAGTAGAACCAAATGAACTTCGGAATAGAAGACTTGCACATGTGCACTATAGAGCACTACCATTTGCAAGAAAAGCCATTGAAGGTCTTCCAGAAATACAAGCAAATCATGAAGGAGTATGCAAGGGATGTGCGAAAGGAAAGAACACAAAGAAGACATTTCCAAGTAGAGAAAGCAAGGCTAAAGGAATATTGGAAATCATTCACTCCGATGTCATCCAGTTCATTAAGTAGGTATGTATACTATGTTTATTTCATTGATGATTTTTTTAGGAAGACATGGATATACTTCATGAAGAACAAAGATGAAGTATTCAGAAAGTTCAAGGAATTCAAAGCCTTGATCAAAAACTACACAGAGAATAAGATCAAGATTTTCCGATCAGACAATGGAGGCGAATTCACATCAGATGAATTCAAGGAATTATGCAAAGATTCAGGGATTAAGAGGGAGTTGACCACTCCATATAATCCAGAACAAAATGGGGTTGTAGAAACAAAGAATAGAACGATCATGGAAGCAGAAAGGCAATGCTTCATGATCAAGATCTTCCTATGCATCTATGGGAAGAAGCGGCTAGAACAACTGTGTATGTATAGAACCGTACTCCACATAGAGTACTCGAGAACAAGACACCTGAAGAAGTATTTTTTCAGCAAGAAACCAGAAGTCAATCATCTCAGAATATTTGGCTATCTAGTGTACATACACATTCCAAAAGAAAAGAGGACAAATTTATATCCTTAAGGAAGGAAGGGTATATTTGTGGGATACTCTGAAATCTTGAAGGCTTACAAAATATACTTCCCAGGATTCAAGAAGATCGACATCAATAGGGACATAACATTTGACAAAGACTCGGCTTACAACAAATACAGAAAGAGACCTGCTGAAGAACCTGAAGAAATAGAAGTACCCAAAATTCAAGACACAACCATGAATGAAGCAATTCCAGAATAAGATCGAGAAATAGAAAAACCTCAAGAACCTGTAGATCCACCTTAGGAGAAAAATCCTCACAAGAGGAAACCTGCTTGGGTACAAGAGGCTATCCAAGTTGTAAAAAGATATGGGGATCCATAAGAGATACACAAAGAGAGGAAAAGAACCAGGTCTTGCTCCGGTTATGTAGCCCTATTATGTGACTTCATTGATAAAGAACCTTTCAACTATGAAGAAGCGACATAAAAGAAAGAATGGAAGGATGCTATGATCGAAGAGTATCAATCGATCATGAAGAATGATGTTTGGGATGTTGTCCCGAGACCAAAGGGGAAGTCTATTGTGACTTCCAAATGGATCTATAATATCAAGCATGCTGCAGATGGTAACATAGAGAAATATAAAGAAAGATTTGTGGCTCATGGTTTCTCCCAGAAAGAAGGAATAGATTATGAAGAAACTTTTTCTCCTGTATCCAGCTATACTTCCATCATATCGGTATTTGCTTTAGCTGCAGTAATGAAGTGGAAAGTACACCAGATGGATGTCAAGACAGCTTTCTTGAATGGTGTAGTAGAAGAGGAAGTATATGTGGAGAAGCCACTCGATTTTGAGACACATGATAGAGAGACTCATGTGTGTAGGTTAAAGAAAACCCTGTTAGGTTTGAAATAGGAACCCAGGACATGGTACGGTAGAATTGACAACTTCCTATCTAGTTTGGGATTTACTAAGAGTAAAGCGGATTCCAACCTTTACTACAAGGTTGAAGAAGGGAACCCAATGATACTCCTACTGTATGTAGATGATCTATTTGTAACACATGAGGATGGGTTGATTTATGATACAAAGAGGAAGCTTGCTGCTGAGTTCAGAATGAAGGACTTGGGTATGATGCACTATTTTCTAGGCATGGAGGTGTGGTAGAATGTAGATGGAATTTCCCTGGGACAAGGGAAGTATACAGTAGAGATCCTGAAGAGGTTTGGGACGATGGATTTCAAAGCCATGACCACACCTATGGAATCGAACCTGAAGCTATTGAGTGATGCTTCATCAGAAGAAGTTGATGCTACGATGTATCGTTAGATGATTGGGTCCTTGATGTACCTGACGAATACAAGACCAGTATTTGCTTTGATGTGAAAAAATTGAGCCAGTTCCCGATGGATCCGAGACATGTTCACTTGATTGTTGCAAAGCATATTCTGAGGTACCTAAAGGGTATAGTTGACTATGGTCTTAAGTATGAGGTGAATCAGAAGATTAACTTGGAAGGTTATGTGGATTCGGATTGGGCAGACAGTACCATTGATAAAAAGAGCACTTTAGGGTGTTGCTTCAGTATGGGATCAAGTGTGATCTCTTGGTTTAGCAGGAAGCAATCCGGTGTGGCACTGAGTATAGCTGAAGCAGAGTATGTTGCAGCTTGTTCAGCTAGTTCTGAGGCAGTGTGGCTGAGAAAGCTATTGTCTAATTTATTTGATCTCCAGATGGATGCTGCTTGTATATATTGCAACAACTAGAGCTATGTGAACCTGTCAGAGAACCCATTGTTCCATGACAAGTCAAAGTATATCGAGACCAAGTATCACTATATTAGGGATATGGTACAAAGAGGAGTAGTGAAGCTCCAGTATGTTGCTACGGAAGACCAGGTAGCTGATGTACTGACCAAACCATTAGCCAGAGTAAAGTTTGAGTATTTAGGGAGAAACTTGGTGTTCTCCAGATCGAGGTTCCCTTCAAAGGGAATTGATGTGTCAATTGGCCTTTCTGACATGGTGGAAGGCTGAGCTTCACATGGTCAGATATAAGTGGAGAGATGCTCTGATGTGATTATGGGTTATGTTACCACATGATTATTGCATAGATATTCTGATGTGATTGTGGGATGTGTTCCCACATGATTAGTGCAAATCCATTCTGATGTGATTGAGGGATATGTTCCCACATGATCAGATATAACTGCAGAGATGATATGATGTGATTGTGGGTTGTGTTACCACATGATCATTGCAGAGATATTCTGATGTGATTATGGGATGTGTTCTCACATGATCAGTGCAGATCTATTCTGATGTGATTAAGGGATGTGTTCCCACATGATTAGATGTAAGTGTAGCGCCTTTATGACATGATGAGGTCGGATGTAAGTGCATAGCCTTTCTGACATGATGAGGTCAAATGTAAGTGTAATTCCTTTTTGACATGATGAGGTTGGATGTAAGTGCAAAGCCTTTCTGACATGATGAGGTTGGATGTAAGTGCAACACCTTTCTGACATGATGAGGTCAGATGTAAGTGCGGAGCCTTTCTAACATAATGAGGTCAGATGTAAGTGCAGAGTATTTCTGACATGATGAGGTCAGATGTAAGTGCAGATCCTTTCTGACAAGATGAGTTCAGATGTGAGTGCTGGGCCTTTATGACATGGGTTTTGGATGTGTTCCTCCCATGGTCAGATGTGAGTGTTGGGCATGCCTTTCTAAAATGGTTCTTGGATGTGTTCCTCCCATGGTCAGATGTAAGTGTTGGGTGGACCTTTCTCACATGGTTCATTCGATGGTCAGATATAAGTGCTAAAGACGATGAAGACCTAAATGAAGGCTATGCCTACAACCAACATGAAAAAGGGATGGCTCTATAGAAATTCCTGTGATGAGTAGAATTAAGATAACACCAGTGATGATCCTGCAGTGACGATCCAGATCAAGTGATGATCTAGACTTGATGATGATCCAGTGATGCTCCAGATCAAGTGATGATCCAGACTTGATGAAGATGACTTGACGATGAAGATGAATTGATGATGATCCAAATGATACAGAGAAGAAGAATCGTGCTGATAAATTGCGTCGAGAGAATGCCTTCCTAGTAAAGAGGGAGTGTTGATGTATTTGTAACTTCAAAATGTATTCACTTGTATATCTTATGTATTGTACCCCAATGTTTATTCTAGGAAGTATCTGTAATGTAATTGATTCATGTCATGCCCCAATGTTCCGATTGGGAGATTCAATAATGTAAACAAGTCATGTAAATTTATAGAGTATAACCCTCCTTATTGATCAAGGGTTAAAGTCCTCGCAGTGGTGGGGCCCTAGGGTTATTAGAATCTCCTAGAGAAGTCGACCCTAGTGATTTATTGTCAAGTAAAGAATTAGTATAAATAGAGAGAGAGCCTCTCTATTTAAGATACATTCATACACATTCACTCACACTCAATTTTAGCACATAACTGAGAGAGAGAGAAGAAGATGGGACAAGAGAGAGAGAGATTACTGTTGTCGGTAGATCATCTTACTATATTTGGGTTGTACTTTTGGTGCTGATTCTATCTCTGAGCAAGTTGCGGGGTTTTCTCCTTTATGGTTTGTTATAGCTCAAAATGACACATCTCTGCCTATGACCATTTTCCCATGATTCTGTCGCATGTCGACACTTCATGAAAGTCACTGACCAAACACCTAATTTGGAGGACCCATATATTGAGTTATGTAACTCCGTTTTACCTCATCTCTACACTGTTGGAAAGGTATTTCTGTTAGCTAAAACTTTCCAGAAGACACCAAAGTCTGAAAAATGCCCAAAAATACCCTAAAAATGTGTTTTTTGATGTGTACGTGAGTTGCTATATATAATAGTCACGTACACCTTAAATACGTGACTTTCTGCATTGTAACCCACGTATACCTCCTCTTGTACATGAATTTTGTTTTTGCAACCCGCGCACACCTCCTGAAAATGTAAAAAAAAACATATTTTGAAATTCGGGTAGTTTGGGTTGTTATGCAATTGATTCCTTCAGTTGTAACTACTTTGTCTTCGACCCTAACTCTTCATAAAGCATATAATTAGAGGTAGGGAGGTCCATGAGAGGAGAATTGAATCTTTGCATAATTATGCTGGAGGAATTGGGACTCTCTTTGCCCACACATTTTCCCTAGAATCTTTCTCCTTGTGTTGTAGAGCTTGGAGGCCGAGTTCCTTGGAGAAGAGAAGCAGCAGAACTAGATCAAGGTTTCATGAGGTGCCAAACTTGAAGAGAAGGTATACTTGTACTTGTTTTCAAGATTAATAAAGATGTGATGTCCTTCTTCTTCCCAAATCATTGTTCAATGTGTGATTGAATCTTTGTTTATGATCATATGGTGATGTTAATCATATTATTATTTCATGTTTATTTGATTATCATTTCTTTATATGTGTTCATATTGGTTTGAGGAAGGTATAATTCATTTTGCAGGTCTCTTGGAGCAAGAGGAGAAAGAGGAGAAAGAAGAGGATTGAATGGAATCTTGGATCAACCTTTGTTTGGATAAGGTATGAACCATTCTAATCTTTGAATATTGTTTCTATTTACTTGCAGAACCATTTGCATCCACCTTTCAACCCCAGTACGTTGATGGCCTCTTAAACCCCAGCCATAGGAAACTTTCCTTTACAATAGAACTGGCGACTCTGCTAGGGAGGGCCTTGTCTATTTGGGGTTTCTCTATATTTCTTTCATCCTTTTGTAAAGTTTCAGGTCCTTCTTACAAGTTTGGAACACCTTTTGAGTTTGTTGGAACACCTTTCTTGCCTTCTTAGGTGAGTTTTTGATCCTTTTTGTGTTTTTAGTCATCCATACATGACTTTCAGGCTAAACAGTCACATGTCTGTGTTGTATAAGTGACTTGCACTACCTACAACCCACGTTTCATACGTGACCTTCCTTAAGGAAACCCGCGTATGCACCTAAATTTGTGTTCTTTCATCTTTTTTTAGGGTTTTTGGGTGATTTGAGGGATTTTGTAGGGTCTTCAAGGGTCCTCTGCATGTGCATGAATCCCGAGAGGTTGTTTTATCTCCGTTAAGTTCTCTTTGTCTATCTTGTAAGTCTCTTTCAAGTCTTTGAACTTGTTTTTCACTACCTTCCCCCACACCTCCTGCTTTGGCTTGATCTTGTCGGACAAGGTACTGAGCAGCCTCTATTTGTAGGTTTAGATTGATTCTTAGGATTTCTTGACCTTTGTTTATGTCAGTCTTATTGCTCAGTCTCTCCATTCAAAAGTTGTTGGTTTGTTTACCTTTGTGAGCCTTCCTTTCAAGAGAGGTTATATCCAAATTTAGGGAAACCCAGGGTTTGTTTGTGGGGTGTAGAGTAGTTGTCTATTTGCTTTTCTTACAATACTTGCTTGCATTAGTTGATAGGCTGTTTTTTCTTTTGCATTTATAAAAGAAAAAGACAAAAACACATGTTTGCTTTATATGCATGTAGATTAGTTTTTTATTCTAGATTGCATGGTATATCACTATTTTTGAAAAATAAAAATAAAAATAAAAACAATTGTTCTTTTGTGGCTTTCAAGTTTCTACTTGAAAAGAAAAAGAGAATAGTTTTTGCTTTTTGCATTTAATATTTCTTTGCTTAGTCATTTTGTTTCAACTTTGAGTTAAAACACCACATAAGTTTCACGCCATTTACCCTCTGACTAAAAACAACTCTTAAAATAAATGATATAATTTAAAAATTATTAGTAAGTTTTATTTTATCGGGTCATACACCAACTATCTTAGGCTAGAATTGTGGGATAGGGGGTTTAAACTCCCCGCAAGTGTGAAAATTCAGATGTAGTTGGCCAATCACTAGGTAAACCCTTTTTTATGTTGATTGTATCTGGGAAGCTCCTCTCAAACAGGAGTTAAGCATGAGGCCGCGTGGAGACTTGGACTGAGGAGATAACCCACTGCTTCCTTGTCAAAGCATAGACCAAGGCTTTTGCGCATCTGGGGATTCTGTCTT
Organism: Pseudotsuga menziesii; assembly: GCA_001517045.1. NCBI lineage: Eukaryota > Viridiplantae > Streptophyta > Pinopsida > Pinales > Pinaceae > Pseudotsuga > Pseudotsuga menziesii. The sequence continues at coordinate 229,632 of LPNX010284830.1, read as the reverse complement.
AGACAGGGTTTCGGGCTTTGCTACCCTACCCATGCGTACGAACCAGGCTTGTGATTGTCCCCCAAGACTGTCAATATAGTTGAGGTAGCCTTTAGTCTCTTTGACATCTGGGGTTCATACACAAGTACACCAGAAGTCTATTTCTAGTTGACCTTGGACGGGATTGGAAGGTAACCTTGGTAGAAGGTGTGGGAGGACGGTGGGTGATTCCTCCACTTGTGCCTAAGAACATATATAGGGATGCCAAGTAACTGTCTATCAACTTTCTTTTGGAAGGCATATCTTATACCCGTTTGTCTGTTTGGATTTAGGAATTTTTTCCTGAGTGCTGTGTGGTTTGTTTGTACTTAGTCTTCCTTCAGGTGTGTGCTTGGTACTTTTGGTTTTCTATTGACCCCAAACTTAGTCTCCTTATTTGAAACTATGTCTAACACCCCTTTGAACACCAACCAAGAAATCCCCATGCTGGGAACTCCTTGTACTATTCCTCTCACGGGGAATGTTAGTGTTCCCTTGATGGCCACCTTGAATCTACCTGGATTCACCTTAGGGCTACCGGCGTGGTTGTTTTCCACTCCAACTATCCTGAATGCTCATGGTGCTTCTCAAGTAAGCTCCTTATATCAAGGGAATCAAAACACTGCTTCCCCTTCTCTTGTAGTTTATTCTACTCCTCCTTCTACCTCATGCGGTGAAAGTACTGATAGTAGTAATCGGCAGTCTAAAAGGAGTAAAAGAAGGAGGAATAGGAAGAAGGCACATAAGAAAGGGGGCACCTGTTCAACCTCTGCAAGTCAAGTTGATATTCACCACCCAGCCTCTGCAGTTCATGCTGGGGGCACCTATCCAACCTCTGTAGGTCATGTTGGATCTAAGCACTCAACCTCTGCAAGTTAAGTTGATCTTCACCATCCAGCCTCTATTGATCATGCTGGTGGGATCCTTCCAACTTGTCTAGGTCACATTGGATCCAATCACTCAGCCTCTGTAGTTCATGCTGAGGGAACCCGTTCAACATTTGATGTTCAAGTTGAACCTCCCCATCCAGCCTCTGCAAGTCATGTTGGATCGATCCACCCAACCTCTATGGTTCATGATGGGGGCACACACTCAACTGCTGCAAAGCATGTTGATTCTAACCATTCAACCTCTGTTGTTCATGTTGGTGGTGCCCGTCCAACCTCTGCAAGTCATGTTGGACTGAGTCTCTCAGCCTCTGCAAGTCATGTTGAGGGCAGTCTCTCAGCCTTTGCAAGTCATGCTGGGGGCAGTCTCTCAGCCTCTGTGGTTCATGCTGAAGACAATCCGCCAGCCACTGCGAGTCATGTTGACATTGTTGAAAAGACTAACCATTCAAAATACAAGCCCAAGTTTCCTTGTAAGCTTTGTGAGGGAGATCACCTTACTTATAAATTCCATTTTATCGTGGAGGTACGAAGAGTTTGGTTTCAAGGTTATCTCATTTTTGAACATCCTGAAGTCTCTCAACAACTAGCCTCTCTTAGTTAGGTTGGACCCAGCCACCTAGCCTCTGTAGTTCATGCCGAGGGAAAACTCTCAGCCTCTGTAGGTCCTGCTGAGAGAAAACAGTCAACCACTACTAGTCATGTTGACACCATTGAGAAAACTGGTCGTTCGAAGTGCAAACTTAAGTTCCCTTGTAAGATATGCGAGGGAGATCATCTTACTTACCAGTTCCCTGCTATCGCAGAGGTGCGAATAGTGTGGTCCAAGACTCAAGAACTTCCTTCTTTTGAACAACCTATAGTTTCTCAACAACCTACTCAACCTTTGGTTGATGAAGTGGTCGAACCAATCTCAGCTTTGGTCGATCCCACTCTTCTTTCGGAGAGTGATATTGATGTGATTGAGCCAATGTCATAATTGGTCAATCCCACTCTCCCTTCGGAGAGTGACTTTCACGAAGCAGTTGAATTGATTCCATTGTCAATCAATCCCACTCTTCCTTTGGAGAGTGAAGTGTTTGCTAGTCACATTTTCCTCACTACCAGTTCAGAACTGACTGAACAAGGGGGCATTGAACTCGCTTCGGATCAACCCCCACCAAGTTCTTGGATTACTTCCTTTGATTGGGATAGCTTAGTTGAGCCACGCCTTCCTTCTAATGCACCTTTCCAGATAAAGGTCAAAGTTGAATCATACATGATTGCTCATTGTATTGTTGATAAAGGAGCCTCGGTTAGTATTTTGTCTGCTCGTGCTTGGCGAGGCATGGGATCTCCCAGCCTTGTGTCGACTGCTAGTCAGTTACTAGAATAGGATAGAAGAACTTGTATAGCCTTGGGAATTCTTGCTCAAACACCTATTACTTTGGGTGGGAAGACCGTCTTAGTTGAATTCATGGTGATAGAAGACCCCTTGGACTTCAATATGCTCCTCGGACGTGATTATGTCTATGCCATGCAAGCTGTGGTGTCAACATTTTTTCGTGTGATGTACTTTAATCATGGTGAAGAAATTGTCACTATCGATCAGTTGGATTTTCTTAATCCGTCTCCTGACCCAACTAGAGACCAGGTTTTTCCTTTATTGATTCCCAGTGTTTCTATAGACACTACCCCGCCACAGGTGAGATATGTGGCCTCATGTCCTTTGCGTTCAATTGCTACTGAGAAGAAACCTCTGTTTTCATACTTACCTTCTCGGTACTTGGTCCCAGCAGTTGACCAGGTGAGTCATCCTATACAGACTGTGGAGCCTACTCTCCACTTTGTCAATCCATTTGAAAGTTTAGACATGTGTCCTATCTCGGATGATCTCCTTCCTTCGGATGAAGTCTTCCTAGAGTCTTTGATATAGTCTGACCTTCTTTTGGATGTTGGTTCAGTTGTGACTAAGTCTAACCTTGATTTTTCCATGGACCGGTCTTCTTATGTTGGTCTTGTTGAGTTTTTGGACTCTCTCTTCGAACAGCAAGTCAGTGATCCTGATGAGTTTGATTTTTCTTTTGAATTTGTCAACTCCTATGATACTAAGTTTTCTCTTGCAGACTCTTTCTCTCCTATTTATTTTTGCTCTCCTTTTGAGGTTTATTTTATTGATTATAAACCCTCGAGACTTGGTGCTATAGAAGCTTCTTCGGTTGATTCTACCTTGACTTTCCCATTTGTAGAAGATAGCAAAGTCGCATGTGTTTCTGCCAAAGTGACCCGCATCAGATTGTTTCTTCTGAATATGATCTTGATGTTGTTGTTTCTTGGAGACAGGATTCTTAGTTGGATTCACAAATTTTTACTGGCCTCGCCTTGTTGTTCAAGCTGTAATTGCATTTGCATGTGCCCTGCTTGCGCTTATGAGCCTGATGTCGGATTCCATGCTTTTAGCTCGTTGTATAAGCCCTCATATTTGTTCTCATCATCACTAGGCCTTGTATCATTTTTCCTTTGCAACTTGAAACCCTTTACCTTGAGGAGACGTTCCCCGAGTGTCTTTATCCTGCTCATTTTCCTTGCATTTTGCATAGGTTTGTTCCTTGCGCTTGGAACTAGTTTCGCCTGCCTATGACACTCATCTCCTCGCATTTAGAGCATTCTTTCTTCTCTCCTTCGAGCTCATTAAAAACAGTAAGGAGGCCGTGGGTTGACTTTTCTCTACTCGTTAAAACTTCACGGGAAAGATATTGAGTTTCTTTAGGCCTAGGTCTGATTCCTCAAAATAGACTTGACTGCTGAGTAAACTTGTCCGTTCAGGCTCGAAGAAAATCTTTGTGTCCATTGTCTCTTGTGATTGATCATTGTGCTTGCTATTCTCTTAGATAATATCCTAAGATCATATAGCTTAAATGTTAAAAAATCTAACAAAGGGAACCCCAGATGAAACACAACATAACATAGTTGGAAGGGAAGAATGAACTAGTTAATTCCGTTTTGGGAAAATATTTTATTGAGATCGAACCGAGAAATTATAAAGCTGAAGAAGCCAGTGACAGATCAGATATCCATCCCAATATCCTTTAGTTTTCACGGGCTGATAATATTGATTGTAATATAGTATATTTAGTCTCAGATGTAAATAGTAATACTAATTCAGTAGGGGTAGAGAATAAATTTTGGATTCTTTATTTTGATGGTTCCAAAACCTTGGAAGGATCAGGAGCTGGCTGTGTCCTGATGGATCCTGACAAAAATGATAAATATCTCCTTTCATGTAGATTAGAATTTGAGTGTACTAATAATACAGCTAAGTACGAGGCATTAGTCTAGGGACTGAAAAAGGAAATGGATTTAAAAGTAAAAAATATAAAAGTGTATGAAGATTTTGAAATCATTGTTAAACAAGTTTAAAAAAAATTCATTTCATATCACCACATTTGAAGGCTTATCAAAATGAAGTATGGGATTTACTAACAAAATTTGATGCATTCAATATCTTTTCAATTCCTATATTAAAAAATGCAGTAGCTGATATGTTAGCTACTTCAGCTGCAAGGATGGTACCCACGAATAACATATGTTTAATTGAATTGCTTTTTAGGCCTTTCATTCCAGACAATATCACCAACCTGAGGGTATTTGATGATGATCAACAAATTTTGGAATGTCTAACGAATGATGAAACTTTCAAAGGAGCCATAATAGATGATGAAGAACATTATGAAAACCTCCAGAATGGAAATTTTATTCCTAAAGGGGTCAGGACACTAGAACAAATGTTCGATCTGGAAACCAAGTTTAGAAGACCAGCAAATGTCAAGACACACAGTTCGTCTCTGCAATTCGAGCTAATAAATATAGGGTCAGAGGTTGATCCCAAATATGTGAAATCGGGGAAGTGTTGTTCACCCGGGGAGAGGAGCAAATTCATCAGTTTGTTCAGACAATACAAAGAAGTATTTGCTTGGACATATGAAGACCTCAAAACCTATGACACCAAAATTATACAACATTTCATTCCAATCAAAGTTGGAGTCAAGCGTTATCAACAACCTTTGAGAAAGATGCACCCCAAACTAGAACCTCTAATTCAAAGTAAGGTGAAAAGGATTCTTTATGCTAAGATCATATTCAAGGTTAGACATTCATAATGGGTTTCAAATTTGGTGCCAGTACGAAAGAAGTGTAGAGAGATCAGACTTTGTGTTGATTTCAGAAATTTAAATCGTGGATCTGATAAAGAAAATTACCCTGTCCCACCTGTTTGTGCCAGAAATTGTTCCTAAGGCTAGGGGAACAAGCCAACACAATCTCAAGAGAAAAAACTCAATTCAAAATAGGGTTTAGGGTTTTTGTTTATGTGTTTTTGGTTGTAAGTTTCAAGATCATGCAGGGAATTCATTCAGTAAATAAGCAACAACTAAATCAAACACATATAACTGATAAAGATGCATGTATATCACAAAAATCCAACAAACAGCCTGTATTGAAGTTCACACATAATGGACAAGCAACACCAGAAAATACACATTAACCAGCACTGAATTTGTCAATTAAGAAGCTAAACAAGCTTACAATAAAGCCAACATAGACCAAATTAAGGGGAAAGAGTCATATATTCATAGTTTCATCAGTAAATGTATATAAGAGTACAGTACCTATCACTGAATAAGCCTGAAAGTATAATCAGCTAGCAGACCTCCTGATGCTCCCAAAAAATCCAGAACCCTCACAATGTCTTTCTATCCCTCTTTTATAATTACAAAAAGTAGTTCTATCTCCCCTTCATTAGGTCGAAATTGAAACTACCCAGCAGTTACATTAACTAACTAACTCAACTAATTTACTAAAAATAGCAAATTGGATTCCTGGCAAATATGGTGAATTTCTGGAAAATAGGTTTCAAAGAAGCTTCCATATCTCTCAATTGGTGACACCTGTGTAAAAACTGAGAGAGGTTTTTGTAAATGGGTCCGTGATGGACAAAAAACTCTCTTGGTTTGTAAAATTTCATCTCCAATCGATCAGAATCTGCCCCGCAAAATGAACACTAAAACAGGAAAATATTAAAAATCCTGAAAAATAGGCTGCAAAGATTTAATTAAATATTTCAAACCTTGACACCTGTGTAAAAAATGAGAGAGGTTTTTGTGAATGGGTCTGTGATGAACAACAACCTCTCTTGAATTTTAAAAATTCATCTCCAATCAATCAGAATCTGCCCCACAATATGAACACTAAAACAGGAAAATATTAAAAATCCTGAAAAATAGGATGCAAAGATTAAATTAGATATTTCAAACCTTGACACCTGTGTAAAAAATGAGAGAGGTTTTTGTGAATGGGTATGTTATGAACAAAAACCTCTCTTGGTTTTTAAAAATTCATCTCCAATCAATCAGAATATTCCACGCAAGATGAACACTAAAACAGGAAAATATTAAAAATCCTGAAAAATAGGCTGCAAAGATTAAATTGGATCTTTCAAACCTTGATAGCTGTTGCAAAACTGAGAGAGGTTTTTGTATATGTTTATCTTATGAAAAAAAACCTCTTTTTGTTTCCAAAAATTCATCTCTATAAACTCTTGGTCTGCATTTTACTTCAATCACTCAAAACAGGAAAAATAGAGCAGAATTCTGTGCCAAATACCCTGTTGAAAAGCATTTTTCTCTCTCTCCAAGTATCAGCTGATGAAGTGCTATGTAAGCTGTATCTTGAAATTCTGGTGACTTGTAAGACATCAAAGAAATTACCAGCAATTAACAATTTCTCTACAGCCTTTTCTTTTCCAGCCTTGGCTCCCACAGGGTGGAGTGTTGACAGCACACCAGAACTTCTCAAAGTTATCTTGACAAACAGCACAATCCATAAGTCCTTCTGCTCCAACATATTGTTGCAATACTAATGATAGACCTTAGAAAGAACTTTTTGTAAGGAAGGCTTTAAAAGCACAGTCAACGGGCCTGTTTTTAGAATCGGAGGACTTTATGTAATCAGAGTAATCTGGTGCAACCAAACAGGTCTCTGAACCTCTGAACACATTGCAATCTGTTGCATTGTGTTTTGCATATTCTTCACCAACGTCTTTTAGCACACCTTCTTTGACCATAGTGGAAAATGAGCAATGCTTTCCACTGATTTCTGAAAACTTTCTGATTGAATAACATGCACCGAATCCGGCAAGGGCATGCC